>RJVT01000053.1:587500-787663 GCA_018835575.1 Cotesia chilonis
AAATTTCACTCTTTCTCACTGCTTTATTCAACAGATCTCTTGACACTGGAATCTTTCCCGATATTTGGAAGATTATCTTTATAATACCCTTGAATAAAATAACACCACCTAGATCTCCCTCAGATACTCGACCAGTTGCCAATTTGTCGCATTTAGCTAAGGTATTTGAAAGAATTATTGCTAACCAGGTGACAATGTATCTGGAAGACAATCAGCTACTTGATCCTTTCCAATCTGGATTTAGGAAATATCACAGTACACAAACGACATTACTAAGGCTCACTGATGACATCAGGCAAGCTATGGATGGGAGTAAACTGACTATTATAATCTTTTTTTGATTTAAGTAAGGCTTTCGATTATGTTGATTCCAAGGTCATACTGATTGCACTATTTGAACTTGGTTTTTCATTGGAAACTATAAACTGGTTTTTATCATTATCAAATAGGTCTCAGTCAGTGCTAAATGAACATGGCATTCCTATTGAATTACTACAAACATCTTCAGGAGTTCCCCAAGGATCTGTTCTTGGACCGATATTGTTCTTGATAGTTGTGAATTCTGTGGTACGCTGGCTGGCTCATTGTAAACACGGTCTTTTGCTGATGATATCTGCATCTACCAGCACTTTTATATCTATCAAGTTCATGAAGCAGTCAGACAGATAACACTCGATGCTGAATCAGTTGTATCGTGGACTCGGAAGCATGGACTACAGTTAAATTTAGGCAAAACAAAGGCTATGATTATGGGATCAGATAGTAAATTAAGAAGACTTGCTGAAGAGGAAATACCCCCTATCGTAATTGATGGAGTGGCATTACCTTATGTCAACTTGACAAAGTGCTTGGGCTTACATTTGAAGTAACAACTTATCATGGAATAACATGTATCACAAGTTACGAGGAAAGTAAATTCAGCATTGCATTCATTGAAAGTTCGCAAAAATATTTACTCAACTGATATCAGAAGACTATTGGTTTCAGCGACGATTCTTGCCTCTTATTGATTATTGCTCTGTTGTGCTTATTGATGCTACTGGTGATAATGACTTAAAATTACAACGAGCAGTAAACTCTTCAATAAGATTTATCTTTGGTCTTAGACGAGATGACATGTCACTGCTTATCGTCGAGAACTAGTTGGCTATCAGTGAAATATCGTCGATTGTATTTTTGCTGTGTTACTTTTATAAGTTGCTGGAATCGTAAACCGGGCTATCTACGAGATGCATTCTTAGAAGAAACTGATGTGCGACGCTCTANTATTAGTAGATTCAACATCTGAAAATGACTTGAAACTTCAACGTGCAATAAATTGCTCAATTAGATTCATTTTTAATCTTAGAAAAGATGAGCATATAACACCTTATCAACGAGAATTGGGATGGCTTACTGTAAATATCGTAGAATGTACTTCATGAGTTGTTACTTCTTTAAGCTACTTCAAGTTGGTAAACCCAAGTACCTACGAGATGCTTTTGTTGAGGAGACCGAAGTCAGACGTTCAGATAGGTTAGCAGCCAAAAAACACTCTCTTTTCACGTTTCCGCATTTTGCTACGACCTTCATGGAGCGGTCATTCCAAGTGAGTGTAATACGATTGTGGGAAGAACTGCCTGAAGAGATTGTCAACTCATCTAGTCTTGAAGTGTTCAAAAATAAAATTTTTGACCATTTGTTGAATTTGGATTATTAATTTTGTTATTGTAAAGTGATAAGTTCTCTGATAATTACTGTTAGACTTTGTTCTTTTATCAGCTGTTATTAATTGAAAAATTTATTGAGTTCGTTAGTTGAATCAGATAAAATAAAATAAATAAATTTTTATATTAGATCTTTTTTTAGTTTATGTACTTATAAAATTTTGCTATTATTATTGTATTTGTAAATCATATTGTATTTAAAGTTGCCATTTGGCTTGTGTCTTGGCATTAATAAACTATCAATCAATAAATCAATCTCTCTCTCTCTCTCTCTCTCTCTCTCTCTCTCTCTCTCGGCGCCGGCACTTCCACCTAGGGGACTTACTCACTAACTTACACTACTGGCTCGAGTACTTCAGAGCACAGCGCTCTGGGAAAACGGTCGATAAATAGCTAGCACGGATCGGAGACTTTGTTCAGATAAAGAAGGCCCTATGTACTCCGTAACAACATTATGTACTATCAAGTTCTTACAGTCATTGACAATGTCATGATTACCCAGTGCTACAAGCCTGAAATAAGTAAGATCCTTGTTTACTTTACCCTAAGATAAGATTTCTCAACTCTGAACCGATTCCAGAAACCGTGCTAATTCCATACCAAAGTGCTCAAAATTTCATGAATAAATGGTTCTGAGCTCTCTGAGCTTTAAGCGATAGTTTTTCTATGCTTTTGAGCTCTTCGAGCTCAAATATCTGATTGAAATTTCATAAAACATTATTTTTTGAATTTTCAAACCACAATAACTTTCGAATAAATTAACTGATTCGCATGCGGTAAGCGGCATTTGACGTATTTTTTCAATCTCATTAAAAATCTTTGAGTTTAAATGATCAAACTAGGAATTTTGGAATAATTCCAAGAAAATGCTTTTTTCGGCTTTCCTATGTTCACGATATCTCTCGAATAAATCAACCGATTTTGTCAAGCTTAGTGGCTTTCGATGTACTTTTATTATGTTAAAAGCTGATTAGTTTTCAGAATTGATCGGTATAGCCGTTTAAAACTTACTCCCAAAAATGTCGGAGTTATGTTAAAAAAACACTTGTTTCCGAATATTTCGTCGACAATATCTCTCAGGCCAGTCGACCGATTTTCACGTTCTTGGCGGTGATCGACGCAGTTTTTTCAGTTTTAGTAATTATTTTCTCTTACTAAAAACAATCCGGAGAGAAATATTGAAGTTATGTGGAAAAAACCATTTTCTCGTTTTTTTTCGGTTTTCTTTCGTTCACGCTACCTCTCAAACGAATCGACCGATTTTGACCGGATCAGCAGTGATCGACGTCGTTTAAAAAGCTCGAGGACAAGTTAGTTTTTGGAGTTGAACAATAAAGCCGTTAAAAAGTTATTCCAAAAAAACCACTTTTAAAAAAATTTTTTTCCGATTTTTTTTTTAGATTTCTCAAAATTTCTCGAAATTCATCGGTCTGAATTGATTCAAATTTATAAAAAATCTAAGTTTAAGGGAACTCTTTAGAACGCCGTTCGGTAGATTCCGATAGAAACAATCGTTCAAAAGTTATAAGCGATTCACACACTTACACATACACACACACACACACACCCCTCATAATACATAATACATAAACATACATACATAAACATACATACATACATACATACATACATACATATATATATACATACATACATACACCCGCTTGAAAAAGCTTTATATGTTTTAAAATATATGATTAAATATATTGATATTATAATGTAATATATGGAATGATATATAAAATTATATCTATAATTTTGCCACAATAATATAAAAAAATATATTGTAAATAAATATATCATTCTTATGTATAAACCATATATTGATCAATATATTTGCTTCATGTATGCACAATCCATATATGTATCGATACAACTTTTATATATTGATACCTTATACTCAAAATAATGTATTGATAAATATATGGTGTCACATATATTCTTCATATATTGTCCATGATATATCGCATACTTTACATATTTAAATATATGATTTATTATATTCAGGCAATATATCGATCGTTATATAATTCACAGTATAATTTTCAAAATATTAGAAACTGTATGTTACCATATATTCTCTATGATTCTTTAAAAAGAGAATTATAAACGACTTAATTCACTTAAGGGAACCCGGTGGTTTAGCGGCCTAAAATTTAAGCTATTTTAAAATTTTATTTCTATATAAAGGGAATGACTAATGCTTTCAAATTTTTCTATACTTATTCTATTTTTTTTTCTTAATTTGTTTAAAGTCGCATAAACTACTAAGGTCATGAGCGACTACGGTAGGAGGTAAACTTTTGAGATTGGAACTCGTTTTATTTTTGGGCTGAGCAGAATAATACACTTAAGTATTGAAAATATTCATGGGTGTACGCCGGACTCAAACCCGGTCCAATGCTTTGGTAAGCAAGGGCCGGATCCGATAGGCTACTGCGCGCCTACTTATTCTATTACTTATCAACTACACGGAGAGAAATTTATAGGAATCTTTCCTAAAATTATGGGAATGGTTCCTATAGTAAAATTATCATTATATGCATTAATTCTATACTCATTATGGGAACCATACCCATAGTTTATTGGAAACGCTCCTATACAATAATGAAATAGCTTCAATATATTAAAGGAATGGTTTCTATAATATTATAGAAATGGTTCGTATAATATTATGAGAATGACGCATATAATAATAGAAAAAAGTTTATATCTTAATAATGAAGCAATAACTTCCAAAATATAAAGTAATTATTATGTATTTTTTTGCTAATGAATTTTTTTTTTGTAAATAAAAATTGATCTTACACTAGAGTGAAAAATTTCTTTTTCATAATTTTTGTTCACGTGTGTACTTAATCTTGAATTATTTATTCAAGCTCAGTTATTATTGTGTTAAATAGTATTGAAAATTTTGAATTTCAAAACCATTGGAAATTTTATTTTATTGAAGAAAATTTTTTTTTTCTAGTAGAAATTTTTTTTTTAATTAACTTTTTTTTTTTAATTAATTTTATTTTAATTTACAAGCATGTATACAATTAAAGATTAAAAAAATATCAACTGCTACAACTGATTAATTTAGTAATGATAATAATAATACATATTATTACTGATAACTTTTTTATCAATTTATATATTATAAAAAACGAATTACTTAATCAAAAAAAAAATAAATTCAGTTAAAAGTAATTAATTAAATACTACAGTTGTGTGAAAATAAATTACTCCAATATTATAGGAATGGTTCAAGATTTTTTCTTTCAAGTTTTTTATCGGTGTAACTCTTACAAGCTCAAACGTTAGGATAATATTTTTTGTTACGTAAAATTCAATAAAAAATAATTTGAACAATTTATATCATTAAACTCTGATTCATTCATACTGGTAATATTGTCGAAATAATTTTACTTGTATGAACTATTTGTATAAAGTCTTTCTGCCATAAAATAATAACTTTAATCATGTACGGACAAAAAAAATAATACTGGTTACAGCAACAGATAGTACTCAGTTACATTTGACGAAAAAAAATGTATCAGATGCTGATTAATTACTTTGATAGGCGATTCGTAAGGCTTGATTCAACACATGGTTAAGCAGTACTTACTTCTTCGGGAAAAAATTTCTGGATTGACTTAGAACACTTATATTCTACTAACTATGGTATAAAAATTATGTGTATGTCGATATCTATAATTAAATATTTTAATGAGATGTTTTATACAATTTCAACTTCACAATTTATTTCATGAAAATAGCTTAAATATGAATTATAAGACAGATAATTGTACTTAAAAAATATCGTTATAACCTTTGTTGAGACATTTAAAAATTACACATAGGTTGACAAGAAGTACTACTTTCGGATGAATTTAGTATCATTTAATTTTTATATAATCGAGGATGCGTAGAGTACTTTGTTTTATTATTCTGGCTGCCTTCTATTATTCTCCTCGGCAATTTTTTTATTATTTTGCCTTCTCAAGTCAGTTAACATATTGTTAATTGTGATTCCAAAGTACGATTTGCTAATAATTTGTAGTTTTTATTACAATGAGTTAATGCATGCCGATAAAATTAATAAAAATACAACAATAATATGCTTTGCGCTTACATTAAGTAATACAATAGTAAAAAAAAATGTAAGAGTTAAAATTCATTAATTCTAAGTAGTGGAAGTAAATTTTTCTTGGGATCTATCTACTCATCAGAGAATAAGAAATGTATTAAAAACAAAATTTAATACAGCAAGTCTGGATTTTATTACAACTCTAAGGGCCAGTTTTTCAACCCGGGTTTAAGTATTTTATCAATGTGAATATATCTATATATAATATAGATATATAGATATATTCACAATGATAAAATACTTAACCCCCGGGTTGAAAAACTGGCCCTAAATAGTATATCAGTTAGCAATACGTAGGTTAAATAACCTTCAATAGCATTCATTATATTTAGATCCAGGGCAGGCTTTTTTGGTGCATTTTTGTCAATCTTACTCGCATTTCCTCGAAGATTGCTTAAAAGCATAACTTCAGTAGGAAACGCAGCTTTGACGAGTGCTTTTCCCATCGACTGATAAGAACGTTTCTGCTCTGCTGTAGTCCAATAATTTTGGAAATAAATACTCCACTTCCAACATGCCCAAGCTCATGCTAAATTAAAAACAAAAAAAACGAATAGAATCTTGATACATACGAAAAAATAAAGCTCATTTTTCCACAATTATTTTTTAACGGAGTTTAAAATTTTTGAAAAATTAAAACAATTATTTTGAATTCACAGTTAAAAATCAATTTCTGTCTGTTCGAATAGAAGCACAAACCTTTTATTCAGAATAACCCTACGAAGGAGTTAAAAAGTTCAATGTCCAGTATTATTTAAAAAATTAAGTAAAATCCTCACGAGTTTTTGGTTATCTCAAAAGAAATATTTATAATTGTTTAAACAAATAATAAAATTTGCAAGGAAAAAGTATTTTGTATTAAAAAAATTATATTTTTAATAAAATAATAAAAAAGAACAAACAAATTTAAATGTTCAGTATAATTTAAGAAATACGATAAAATCATCAAGAGATATTGGTATAATCAAATATAAAACTACTTTTTTCTGTAAATTAATTTCTTATTAGAAGTTGAATATGAGAAGCTATACAGTTTTAAAATTGATCAATTATTAATGATAATAGTTTTATCAAAAAAAAAAAATATTTTTAAATGTACGTATATGAGTTGAACTAGTTAATGAGAATTCGAAAATAATTAACTTTTTTCTTTTGGTAAAGTTAAGATTTATCATCTCTTTAAATCTTTTGCCTGAGAAATATAATTTTTACTGAATATATTCATAAAAATATCATAGTATATATGGAACCTGATCATTTTGGTTTTCATCATCATTGTTTCGAGCACGTGCATAATCTCTCATGAAGTTGGCTTGAGAAGCTTTGATTTCTTTAAGCTGCTTGTACATTTTTTTTATTAATGTTGGTGCCCTCAATTGATCTGTAAGTTAAAAATTTTTTTTAATGATTGAGTTAAAGTAAAGATATAATATAAATTGGATTCATATTTCGTTTATTACCGTCATCGTCATCACTCTCACTCTGTAAAATATCTATTCCACTATTATCATTTTTGTCTTCATTGTGCAATCTTCTCCCTTCGAATTGTTTTCTTCGTAAATCATTTAGTTCTGTATTCGAGCTTGTCTTTTAAATAAAAAAATTGTGACATTAGTTATGGATTTCTAAAACTAGAGGAATCATAAAATATAAATTTGCCAATAAGCTAACTGATTCGTTGAAAAATTAGGAAACTTCTTATAATATTTCATATAATAAAAAAATTTTTTTAGATTAAGTTATCAGCGATTAAAAGGTTAATATTAAAAGCATCATCATATAAGAAGTCTTCATTGTATGAGAAGGAATCTGACTTTAATCTACTTCGAAGAGAAAACGTTGCGGTTAGTGGACTTTGAATGAAGTTTGATTACTTTAATAAAAATCTTTAAGTTTTGTTTTCATCATTATGTATCTATTTTAAGACTTACAGTAGCTGATGTTGGGTTAACATTTTGAATTTTAGCATCCTTTCCTTTCTTCTTTTTTCCCGACTGAAAAAGAAAATTAAAATAAGTAATTATTTATTAAGTTCAATTCACTGTTGAGTTTATGAGTAAAGAAAACAGTAAATGAATAGATACATCGTCATTCTTCCGCTTTTTTTTTGCATTCAGGCTCTACTGGTGATTTAGGCTTTATTCTCTTCTTTTTTTGAAGATGATCAAATTCCAGTGGCTTATACGGTGAGGTTTGGGCGTCAAGAGCTTTCAATTTGTTCCTTAACGATGCTACATTCTCTGAAAAAAAAAAAATAAATAATAACGATAGTTAATTTAAAAAGAATATAATATAAATTACAATAGTAAACATTTAAATTACAAACTTGATACTTCAATCACTTGTGCATCGAAATGATTCCACTCATTAGTAGATGGTTTCCTACCCTACGCCATTCTACCACATACGAAGTATCTGGGTCTTCATTCTCAAGATCAAAGGTTGCGATATTGAGATCTTTAATCCAAGCGACTGGAACACCAGCAGTATATAGGCCATCGTCTGGGCCACCAATCCATTTAACAAGTGCATAGTATTCATCAGTCATTATTTTCAAAACTTTTAGTTAATTACTCGTACAATGATAAATTCTTCGATTGACAATTTCATTGATTGATTTAATAGGTTAAGATTCTCATTTATTTCTTATATAAATAAATATTAATTAACAAATGACTATTAATTAAAATCAGTGTTCATAACTGTCAAAAAACGCACGATAAAATATTCAGCCATGAAAATAGTTGATAAAAAGACTAAAAAAAAAAGACGAGGACCATACTCAGAATACAATACATTTGGAAGTACTAGTCAAATTCCAGCTCGAACTCTTCGATACTGGCGAACTAAATCCAAAGCATGCTCGTAACTTATGAATAAATTTTATCATCATTTTATAAATTTTACATTTTATCATCATTTAGTTAATATTTGATATACTTACTTAATTTTAGGAATAATACTTCACATCCTATAAAATTTTTATCTTCTCTTTGGACACCATTTGAAGAAACTTTAGTCAAGTTAAAAAATATAGATAAAAAAGAATTTATAAATATTGATACTCACCATGATAATAATAATACAATAAAAAAACAAGTAATATATCTTTGTTTATTTACATGAATATATCACTTCGCGTTACAATCACCATAAAGGTGTATAATTATTTTACGCCTTTATGGCACTCGGAATCATAATAAAGGTGGAGCAAAAAATTTTGTTACTTAAAGTAGATGTCAATAATGTAAAAACATATTTGTACACCCTCACAAATCTCAATGCTTATTCTAAAAACCGTAAGATGTAAAAAAGTCCTCTTGGTGATTAATAAAACATTATTTTTTAAAAGTATAAAACAAAAAAAAATTTTTTTTGCTACAACCTGTTGAAAGTCACTTAAAAATTTTTAATTCTTTTAATGTTTCTTGATTTTGATAACAATAGTGTAATATCTTTAAATTCAATTACTTTCATTATTTAAGGATAATCAATTGTTGGAGTGTGAGAATAACTACGACGATAATAATGACTACCAAAATCAGAATGGAAGTTTAGAAAATCCTCTTTCGAAAAAATGTCAAACCAAACAAAACAGTCTCAATTTATCGAAAGACGATTTAATAAGTTATTTACTTGTTATGGCGACCAAGTGGAGACACGGAGTGACTTATACTGCTGCCTTAGATTCTTTAAAATTATCAAAAATCTCATCAAATAAATTAAACAATTCAAATTCAAAATATTTCTGGAAAAAAATAATTAATCATTACTCCGAAAATGTTCAAGTTCATTATATTTGTATTCAGTGCGGTTTTTATTTAGGGTTAACTATCGATGCGACAACTATTTGTGAAAAATGCAATTCTAAAATTGACCCAGAAGCTAAAGAAGGATTTTTTTTACAACTACCACTAAAAAACAGCTCACAGAAATTTTTGAAACAACAAATGCTCATAATTTATACTCAAAAAACCGGACAAAAATTTGTAATTTTTTTATCGAAGATATTTATGATGGAAAGCTTTACAAAAGTAGAATTAATAAAGAAGACGATACTATATCAATTAATTTCAGTATTGATGGCGTACCAATATTTGATAGCTCACAAACATCAGTATACCCAGTCGTATGTACTGTAAATGAATTCCATCCAACTGAACGCCGTAATCGTATGTTGTTATCAAGTATATGGTTTGGTGCAGGTAAACCTAAAAGTATGAATGATTATTTAAAGCCATTCATTGCTGAAGCAAAAAAACTCGCCGATAAGGGTTTTCAATACAAGTACAATGGCAGAATATATACTAAAAAAGTAATTGTTATGTTGGGAATTTGTGACGCCGTTGCACGACCATTGGTGAGATGTTCAACTCAGTTTAATGGCGAGTATGGTTGCGGTTTGTGCCTTCATCCGGGAGAACGAGTAGAAAAGGGCCGAGGGTACACGAGAGTGTATCCTATAATTCAAGGAAATCCGTTTGGAGAAGGTTTAAGATCTCATAAGGTAAAGTACCCAGTACTTGAACACTTCTAAAAATGGGACCAGTAGTTGAACAGACTTTTAGAATTGTTGTTATAGAAAATCCAAGTATATATTATGAGTAATATTCACATATTATAATTATTCAATGATACAGTAATTGATTTCTATGAGTTTTTTCAATTATAAATCAAAAAAATTATATTTTTTTTAACTTTAAAGTTGACATATTGAGAATAGCCCATAGATGCTATTTTTTTCATGAAAAAGGTACTAAACCGTAAACCGAATAATCAGAAAAAAAAACGGTACTTCATCATTTTAAGTAAAAAAAATTGTACCACCCAATGAAATAGTCTTTTCTTAATATTATATATTTTTCTAACCTCTAATAGGTTTATAGACTAGTGATCGCATTGTGATTTATATCAATTATTGCAAATTAAATAAGTTTTATAGCTAAAAATAAATGTAGTTAAAAATTATTGAACGTTTTGAATTGAGTTTTCTTTATTTATAATTGAAAGTTTGCTTTGTTATTCATAAAAAATGTCATTAAAAAAATTAAATACAAATATTTCTCATTTTAAAATCAATACATTAAATATTCTCAGCGTTATTTTTCATATTAATCAATAATATGTTATAATTCTTTTGATATTTCAATGAAACGTTGAAAATTTATGGTGTGCCCATTGCCATATATTTTACTTGTTCAACTACTGCTCCCGGAGTGTTCAACTACTGCGGCTTGTCAGAATTGATCGTTCAACTACTACTCCTTTCATAGTCTATCTTAAAAACGTTGTAAAAATATAATTATTCAATTATTTGCGTTATTTTGCGCTTTAATCAATTCAAAATAGTTTATATTTTCGTAAAAAACACTAATTTGAACTAATAATTACATCTTTCTATATTAAAAGTAGGATCAATTATGTTTTACTTTGAAACCCGTTCAACTACTGGGTACTTTACCTTAATCAATATTTACAACTTGCCGAAAAAAAAAAAAAAAGAAGAAAAGAAAGGAATTAAACAAAAATCTACTTTGTGTGATTTGGATGACTTCGATATTATTAAGAGTTTGGATGTAGATTGGATGCATTGTGTTGGATTGGGAGTATGCCGGCAGTTTGCTAATTTATTGTTTGATACGAAGAATCATGCGGAAAAATTTTACTTAGGTCACTTTATCAAGGACGTCGATTCTCTTCTTTTGTCAATTCACTTAACATCTGAATTTTCCCGAACACCACGCGTTATGTCAGATCGAGCTCATTTCAAAGCTCACGAGTGGATCATTTTTTTATTAGCCTACAGCTTGCCAGTTTTTCAAAAATTTATGAAAAAAGAATATTTTGAATATTGGGCTTTACTGGTAGATGGAATTTCGATTTTGGTTAAAGAATCTATTGCTAAATCCGAAATAATTTATGCTAGGCAATGCTTAATTAGTTTTATAAATGGAGTCGAAACGCTTTACGGAAAGAAACATGTTTCTTATAATGTACATCAGTTAGCGCATTTACCAGAAAGTGTAGAAAATTGGGGGCCTCTATTTGCTCACAGTGCATTTATATATGAAGACTTTTATCAAAACATACAAAATTACGTTAAAAGTGCGAACGGCGTGAGCATTCAAATATGTGATGCTTTTCGTCTAAAATGTGTAATTGATCGTCTCTTAATTATCTGTGATAAAGATCTAAATTTTAATCAACGAGAATACTTAAATAATGTCTTAAAAATTAAACCTAAACTGATCTCAACACTAACGATAGGATCTATTGGTGTTTTAGGAAAGCCAACAATTATGACATACTTACCTAACTATCTTTACTTGTCGGTAAGTCGTATATGTACTCTGGGTAATGATAATACATACTTTTTATATACGAGATGTATCATTAATCAAAATACATTTACCAGTAAATCTTATAATCGAGAAAAAAAACGGGCCAATTATAATGTTTTGCTTAACGATAACAGAGTTTTCGAAATTCATAAATTTATTGGAGTTAAATCAAAGACAGGCGATGTACAAAATTTTTTAATTGGAAATTATTATGAAACAAACAAGACGATGTTTATAAAAAATCGGAGATTGAGTCACTTGATACATTTAAATAAAAAAAACAATCATTTGGTAGCTGTGAGTATTGATAAAGTTTAAAAAAAAGTTACTTTAATAGATACAAGTCAATTAAATAAGAATAATGAATCATATATAGCCTATTGTAATGTGTGTAACCATGAATTCTTAACATGTACAAAGAATGAAGACGACCGTAATAAGAATGTAGATTTTTAATTTTTATATCACATCTATACAGAATTAAGAGCTTGGAATTAATGCGTAATTTTACCTGAATATTTGTTTTATTTATTTTACATTAATGTTAAATTTAATGACCAATATTAATATAGATTAGTTAAATGAACACTATGTATATTTGAACGAATTTGTATATTTAGTTTGTACGTTGAAATAAAAAAAAAAAATAATAATAAAATTAATTTTGTTTATCAGAATTAACAAAAAAGTTTATTTGTCTGTATCAGTTATATATTTTTCTAAAACAATTGACCCTAAAGGCCATCCCTGCAACTTCCCGTTAAAATCGGTCAATAAGCGTTTGCAATTTTGCTGCTCATTACAATATTTTTGAGCTCTTGGAGCTCTAAAATTTAATTTCTGTGTCATAGTTAGCTCTCTGAGCTCAAAAATAAATTTGTTTAGTTATAATTTTGAAATACAACAAAAAAATCAAACAATAATGAATTTATTTTAAGTTATAAAATAAATGATGCTGAAAAAGTATTAAATTAAAAAACAAAAATCCCTGTAAAATTGAGTCCAGTAATTCTTGATTGAATTCTACTCAAACGTTTTGCAATAAGTAGATAATTATCTTTACGCAATCCCAAGTGCACAGAAAGAAAAATTTTTTGACTGCAGGAAAACAAAATTCTTGGCTTAAGAAAATTTTCGGGTGCCTGAAGGAAGGCCGAAGTTGTGTTGGCCGAAGTAAAAATTTTTCTTTAAATTCTATTCTTGGTAGAAGTAATTTTTTCTTAATTCAAATTATTATAAATACTTGATACATCAAATTTTTATATTAGATCAAAATTTTTAGATACTTTAAGGAAGCAGCGCCACTTACTTCAGCTGAGAAAAAAATTTTCTCACCTTGAGAATTTTTCTCTTAAATATTTGATGACCATTTTATATTATTTTAGCGTGCAATTATACATATTGAATAAAAAAATGATTCAATATTATTTGATCTTCCCATTTGACATGTTAATCAATAAAAATATTAATGAAAATTTACTTCTATCAAGAACTAAATTTTTTGGAGCAAGAGGCTGAATTTTCTCGAAACAACAAGATTTTCTTGATTCAAATTAATTTTATTGGATTAAAATATATATTTCTTATAGCAAGAGAATTAATTTTGTTGGAATAAGTAAAATTTTTTATATAAAAAAAAAATTTTTTTTTCGCTCAAGAGAATAATTAGGAAGAAAAACACTTTCGTGACTCAAGTGAACCTTTTTTTCTGTGTGTGTGAATTGATTAATTCATAAAATTTGTGATACTATTTATATTTACATCACTCTATCTCATTTTTATATTATTCCACGAGCGTCTTAAGCAAAAAATGGACATGCCAAATATGTTCTAGATATAATAGAAAATTTTAATTTCTTTTTTTTTTCTGTTTTCAAATAAAAGATTGCCATGGCATGATTTACGAACATGAGGTTGCACAAGACTGTAAAATATATGATTAAATATAATTTTTCATATATTCAACAATATACTTTTCAATACAACAATTAAATATAATGGAAAATATATTAGAATTGTTATATTGAATCATATATTTTTGATTATATATAAGTCGATATAAGGATAAAATATTTTGATTAATATAAGAGTAACAATATATGAAAATATATATAGCATTAACTATATAGTGTAATGTATTGTTTTTATATATTCGGTAATATAGCAGATTATATCTACTAAAGGATATATGGATCACCATATATTAATGAATATATTATTTAAAATACATGGTTCCATTTATAGAATAAAGTTATACTTTTCAATATAGACAATTTCGCCGCCATATATTTATCACCTATTTTCAATATATTGTACAATATATTTTTAACGATATATAGTATTTTCATGCGGGCATACATCACATACATACATACATACATACATACATACAAAAAAAAACTTAAACTAATTTGACAACTATCCCTGCTTATTCTGAAGTAGGTTGATTTTTTTTTATATTTTTTCGATTTATTTGAAAAAAAATTGTCAAATTTTCGAAAATGGAAAAAATTTTTTTCCCGTAAACTTTACTTTTATCATAAAATAAATATAATTGAATGAATTTGAGAAACCATTCCTAATTTATAGATTTAATTTACGAATATAATCACCAAGATTCAAATTTTAATCTATCAGTACGGTCGATAAACTAGGGTAGGACAATTCAAGATTTACCTATAGTCAGTATATGAGAAACTATACGCTAGCGTGTATCGATGTATGAATACAGTGTTTTCATGCTGTCTAAAACATAACCTGTAAATTGTTGTTAATCTTTTGTGCGATCCAGTGTGTAGTGAAAGATTGTTCATATTACATTTGCTCAATAAATAAATAAGTATTATAGTTTATGAAGACTCTTTTTACTTGGGGTTATTTAAAAAGCTAATTGTTTTATTCTATTAATCTAAATTGATTGGAAGAATTTTATGAAGACATAATGGCATCAATAAAGCAATTCGATCGATGTGTTATGTCCCGGTTACGTCACAGGTTTGTGAGTAACCAGTAGAACAACTAGAGCTGGAGATAAAGATATTACGACCTGCAGGGTCGTAAGTAGAGGTTCTCAAATTAACTCTGAAATAACTAATTTTAGTGAATTCAATTGATAGATGAATTTATTTAATTATTAAAATATACTTCAAAAATATATGATAACTTCCGTGGAGTACGTGGTTATTAGCCATTACGGTCTCTCGACAAGAAATAATTATCGAGCGTATTAAGATCGTAACTTTATGATGAAGAAGAGCCTCAAACTCCTCGTGCACCATGTTTACATCTCCTCGTCCAAGGGCCGCGCCTTAGGAGGAGTAGGGTTGCGTATCAGGCCCCAAATGTTCTCTTCCCCTGAGTTTATGCGTGTCGCGTTTCCGAAGTTTAATCGGATGACCCGCGCGCTGACTCAACTCCAGAGTCCAGGACACGCAGGCGTTAGTTATCAATTATTTATTTAGAACAATCTTCGAATGTTCTTAAATATACATATGTACTTAACGCTAGTTGTCTTACAACGAATCATTTTTATAAGTCTAGATTTTCCATTCACATTCCTCGAGAGAAAATGTTAATGTAGACGTAAAGATATTTTTGTTTGCTCGGTTATTGAATGAGTTACTTTTTCTTATCAATTTCTATCTCCTGTGAACTATTAATTAATATTAAATATTGAACATTCTTGGCTTATCATTTAACGTAATTATTTATAAGAAAAATGAATGTTTATGAAGTTCATATATAATTGTTAGCGATTGAATTAGCGCGCGTATTTGCTCTTAGAGACATCTGCGAATGCAGGTGGGGATGTAGCACGTCCCTCCCTCTAGACAAACGTCCCGTTTGTTACGTAGGGGGTATTGAATCATACTTATCTTAAAAAAATCTGGAAAACGGTTGACCCTAAAGGCCATCACTGCAACTTCCCGCTCATTCCGTATCTAAGCGCTTAAAATTGAATTTATGACGTTTTTGAGCTCTTCGAGTTCAAAAGTATAATTCGTAACGGGGTTGACCGCTCAGATTGGCTCCTTAATTAAATAATTAACTAAAAAAAATTGAAAACTAAAATTATTAACAAAAGGGCGCCACAAAGATTTTTAATCACGGTTCCTGGAACCGGTCCAGAGCAGAGAGCTTATCTTACAGGGAGAAAGAGTGAGGAAGGTGAACTGAAATAAATAAATTTTTATTTAACAATATAATCGCGATTTATTTATAAAAGAAATAAGATAACAAAGTATACACGCTTACACTCACACACAAAAATTTTCTTAATCCCGACAGTACCCTCTTACGGAGCGTCTATACTGCGGTTTCTACTTAAATCGCGCTGTCCACCGGAATCTCACGCTCTAAGATTTGGATCCATCTACTCGGCAAAACATCAACAAATAGAGTTCGTGATAATTAACTACGTTGTGCTGTCCACCGGACTCTCACGCTCTAGGTATTGGATCACTCTATTCGGCAAAACATAAACAAATAGAGCTCGTTATGCACTCCACGATTCCTCTGCTCAGCAAAACATCAACAAGCAGAAGATCGTACACACATTACCCACACTAATCTTTACACACGTATCCCACGCTTCTTCACATACTGATTTACCTTATTTCATTTTTTTCGAATATAAAAAGGAATTGACAAAAATTTACTTTTGCGAATTACCGCATCGACTCAACAAATTCAATCATCAGCTAACAATTAAATTTACCGAATATTTTCAATTAACAATTTAATTCTCTAAAATCTGAATTTAATCCGACTTATAAATTTATTCAAAATTAGTCACGAGTTTAATTCTCAACACTAAAATAAATCCATTTCTAGTATAATTTTTTCAACAATTTTAATTAACGTATCTCGAACTTATAATCCACGTTGCTAAATAAATTCTTAAGAATTTTTCACGATGATGAAATAAAATTAACAGGATAAAATTTTTCCGGAACTTAAATTCAATATAAAATTTCCTCGTGAAATTTTCCGATTAGTTAACTAAAATTTATTAAGTAATATACAATTATCTCAATTAAATAAAATCATAAAGTTTTGGCCAGGTTTAAAGAAACAATTTCTCAATAATTGACATTTGATAAAATATTTGCGCGCTCAAAACAGACGCCAATTTTTATGCCAGCGCGTGGTGACTTTTGTGACCTTAGGTATACGTTAACTGCGTTGCACGTTTTAAGAATTTTTTCGATGTTCGGAATTAATTATAACTAATCAATTAATAAAATTTTATAACAATTAACACCACAAAGTCGTCGAGGAGTCCTCGGGAATGAACTCCCTTGAGGTACTCTTAACGATACTAGCGAATAATAAATTCAATTAATTAGCTACTGAATTATAAATGTTAATTATTGAAAAAAGTTAATTATTAGATTAAAAAATGATTAAACGATCCAATTGATAAATGGAAAAGGAGAAGTAACCGAGTATTAGATAAACCGCGGTGCACTTCTTTCACACAGAATATTTCTTGATACCTTGACGAATAAAACGACGATCTAACTCACTCGTTGAGGATGAAGTCCTAGTTGTAGTTGACTTCCTTCGTCTCGTCACTACTTCGGGGATCGGTTCTTTCTTGATTTCCCGTGACACTCTCTCTGGCGGTCACACTGCTTCTTCTTTTTTCACTGCACGGCTCACCTATAATAACCCAAAACTACCCCCTCCTATTCTCTTTTTAGGCCCGAAGGTCGAGACGCACCAGTGCTATGTCGAATAATTATCGATATCCGACGACTTATCGATTAAGGGTAATTTTACCCTGTTACAAATTCATATGTTACTTCCGAGCTCAAAGAGTTAGCTGTTCTAAGCTTTTGAGCTCTTTAAGCTCAAAAGTCGGATAGAAGTTTAATAAATCAGTATTTTTTGAATTTTCAAACTGCAATAACTTCTGAATGAAAGAACTGATTTTCACGCAGTTAACAGCATTTCACTCAGTTTTTAAAATTCTACAATATACTTTTGAACACAAACTGATCGAACCAAAAATCTAAGAAAAATTTAAAAAATGCACTTTTTCCTAGTTTTATCGACAACGATAACTCACGAACCAATAAACCGATTTTCACGTTCTTGGCAGCGATCGACGTAGTTTTGTGAACTCTAACAATTGTTCTATTCCATCGAAAACGATCCGAAAAAAAATCTCAAAGTTATGTAAAAAAAAAACACTTTTTTCAAAGTTTTTTAACAACGATATCTCTGGAACAAATTAACCGATTTCCACGCGGTTTGCAGCAATCTATGCAGTTTTTTAAGTACTATGAATAGTATCTTAACATAAATTGATCAGATAAGAAATTTTAAATTTTTTCTTGAACAATTCAATTTTTTCGATTTCTTTCGTTCTTGATATTTCCCGGACGAATTAACTGATTTTGAAACGGTTGGCAGTGGTCGACGTCGTTTTTGAAGTTTAAGAGCTGATTAGTTTTTTTAATCGATCGGTGGAGCCGTTTAAAAGTAAATCCAAAAAAACGACTTTCAAAAAAATTTTTTTTTGCAGTTTTTTGGAAATTTCTTGGAATCTACCTGTCTGAATCGGTTCAAATTTTCAGTAAATCTAAGTCTGGTGGAACCGAATCGAATGCCACCAACCGCGTTTCGATCGCTAGAGCCGTTCAAAAGTTATAAGAGGGTCACACACACACACACACACACACACACACACACACACACACACACACATGTTCGGCCTTCAACTGGTTGGACCAAGACAGCCTTAGTTCTTGTCTTCCGTCAATTCAGAAAATTTTTAAGAACAAAAATTGGTAAAATAATTAGAATAAAGTCCGAATAAAAGTCAGATTAAAATTACGAATAAATTTAAGAACAAGTCAGAAATAAAATGCTAAATATTTAATTAACAATACCAGGAATAATTTCGGGTTATTAATTAAACACGTAGGCCGAACCTGAATTAATTTTACTAGGAATTATTTCAGTTTGTTAATTCATGATTTTGGTGTCACGTAAAAATTCGATTTCTGGTAATTGAGTTTAAGTAAAATCAGTTAATTTTGTGTCAATTAAAATCTTTGAAATAATTTCAGTAAAATATTGTAGAAAATCATCAGAAGTAGAATTTATTAAAATCAACATATAAATAATTTGGAACAAATTTAGATTGTGTAAAATAAAACAAAAGTAAGATTAGAATCAGAAAATAATTGTTGAAATCATTTAGATAAAAGTAGAAAATAAATCACTTGTAAATTTCACTTGAAGAAAATTCGACAAAAGTTTGGGAGAGGGTCAGCCATCTCGTCTCAAGCTAAAACGCTGAGTAAAGGACATACAAGGTCGAGACTAAAATCTCAAAGCATTATAAAATAAAATGTAATCCCCAAAATTAAAATAAAATAAATTTGAAGTTTTCGTACAACATAAAGAAAGTAAAATAAAGTAATTTAGTCAAAATAAAATAAACTTAGTCATTCAGAGTCAAGTAAAATGATTTAGTCAAAATTAAATAAAATAAAATCAATTGAGACGTTCTTAATCAATAAACAATTATTAACTGAATTAATTAAATAAATTAATACGTTAACTCTGACTAAATAATTTGGACAAAATTAAAATAATTAAAGTAAATAAAATGGATTACAGAATTCAGCAAAATTAAATTTGGATGAAACAATTAATAAAGTGAAACTAAATCGGTTAGAATTAAAATAATTAGTAAAATCATATTATAAAATTTGGCGAAAATGAAATCGACTAAGAAAATTAAAATTGTAAAATACTCGGGCGTAACGAATATTTTGTCGATAGATTATTAAGACCTCTGTCGTCAAATTTTAATCTATTAATACAAGATACGAAGACCTCTTGGTATTAAATATTTATTGTTGTATTATTAAGAATGCGGCAGTAAATTAGTTAAGAATTTTAAATAGGAAATTAACTTAAAAGGAATTTGGATGAGGAATGAATGGAAAATTGATTCAAGGGAAAATTTAGTAATTGAAATTTAATTTGAATTTAGAAAATTTATTAATTAGATTCAATTTGAGAATAAAAGTCAATTATAATCTTAGAAAAATAATTAATAAAGTGTAAAAAAATTTTTACTATTTCTATATACGACTCGACGGTGGATACGTTGAGTGAAGTAGAAATTTTGTCCGGGTCGCCCAAATAAAATAAACAGAACCGAATAGGAAGATTAGGAGATGCTCTTAACCTCCTAAGCAACACCGCAGCAGCCACCCAGGCTGGGTTAGTGCATGTTTGGACGCCAGTTATTTTTTTTAAACAGGGAAATATAACAAACCCTGTATTTCCAGGGCCGATCTGCAGGTATTCCAGGGAAATAAATAATATAAAAGTGTTAGGATAATGGAGAAACAATAATTTTGTATATAACGAAATATTAACAATAATATAAACGGATATTTGTTCAAACAAACTACTTAAAATTAAGTCCAGAGCCGAATTCCTTAGCCGGATGGACTGCATAATCAAAATAATAATGACAATGTCGCGTATAATTATTACGAATTTGTCTAGATTCTCGATAGACTATTTGGTTATTTTACGACGGCGTTAACTATACAATAGAAATTTTATCTACGCAATAATCTTGAACTAAGGTACACCCGAACTCCTCAGTCGGGTTATCTCAAGAATACAATTAAAAATTCTAAATTAATACTGGCCGATTCGAGGACCCAAACGCGTGGCTTTCGGGACAGGTATTCCACTATGAACCCCCTTACTAACGACGGGATCGACTCGACAATTAACAATAACTTTTAATACAAATTATTTGAGCTAGGAGACAATGCGACGTGCGGATAATAATTTAGCTCAATTTGTGAGTACTCACCAAAAAGAAAAGGGACTCAAACCAAGGCGCTAGATCCACGCTCCTCACACTATGCGGGCTCCCACGTGTCTCCCATTTTTTTTTTAACGAAAACTACGAGGCCTCGTGTCCGATCACGAGGGCCTCTCCAGCAATTTACTCAAAATTTACAAGTCCCTCTACTCGCGACCGATATTGTAGGGCATTACCCATGCGAGTGAGGGCTATGATCTATTACCAGTAATCAATATGATGCTTTTGCATTTTCTTTATCACCTGTCCCGATACCCATCGTTGGACCTTGGTCTTAAATGCTGAAACCAGCTTATAAAATGATTAAATACATTATGGCAAAGATTTACGGCAATAAATATACCAATAATGAAATAATAAAACTATAAATAGTTCAGTACAATTTCCTGGAACAAATATCAAATTAATACTTAAGAACTAATAACAATAATATGTAAATTCTGAAATATAAGTGATAAAGAGTCAAATACAATAAATAAATTAGTCAAAATAATACAAGAAAGTTAAACTCTAGAGACACACCGAGTGTGGATCTGTTGCCAACACTAGGCGCAGAGAGGGACGCACACAAGAATAAAATTTGTGTGACAAAAGTATGGAAATACTAATTAGTGTGTTTGAATGATAATAATTATATTGTGGGTGCGGGTGGAAAATTATGAAACTATAAAACTATAAAAACTATGGGAAATTATGAAAAATATGGAAAATGGAAAACTATGGAAATTTATGGAAAATTGGAAAATGGAGGAAAATAATTAGAAACCGCGGTATGGTCGCTCTATAAGAGGGTATCGTCGGGAATAAGAAACTATGATAGAAACCGCGGTATAGGCGCTCCATAAGAGGGTATCGTCGGGATTAGGAACTATGATAGGAAACCGACGTCTAAACGGGAATAGGACTTTGAACTAAGTGTAAATTAATTGTAAGAGGATTATTATTGTGATGGGGTTGGTTAAATAAAATTTCTTATAAAATGAATTTCTTTGATAATTTTTGTTTCCTTCCTAGCGATCTCTCACGACTCTGCAGAATTTACTCCATGCTCTGGTCCAGTTTCTGGATACTGTGTCTAAAAATCCAGTGGCGCCCTAAATAAATTAAGGGTTGACCAAAGAGAACGAGTAGACTTGTCAACAGAGTTTCCTTCCGTTTCAATGAGTTACATGATGCTCTGAGATAACTATTTTACCTATCTTAGGGTTATGATTTTTTTTTTACTTCCAGTTTAATTGCTTCTAAATGGTCAAGTAGTTATCGTTATCGAGTAATTCCAAAAAAACACTTTTTTTGGTTTTTTTTTGTTCATGATATTTCTTGAACGAATTGACCAATTTTGACCGGCTTGACGGCGATCGACGTAATTTTTTCATGCTAATAGCTAATTAGTTTTTGAAATCGATTAGTGCAGCCGTTTAGAAGTTATTCCAAAAAATGTCGGAGTTGTGTTGAAAAAACACTTGTTTCCAAATATTTTATCGAGGATATCACTCGAACCGATCAACCGATTTCCCCGTTTTTGGCGGCGATCAACGCGATTTTTTAAGCTCTAAAATTATTCTACATCATCAAAAACGATCCGAGAAGAAATTACGAAATTATGTCAAAAAAACACTTTTTTCGATTTTCTTTCGTTCACGATATCTCTCTAACGAATGAACCGATTTTGACCGGATTGGCGACGATCGGCGTGGTTTTCCAAGCTTAAGGACGGATTAGTTTTTGAAGTTGATCGATAGAGCCGTTTAAAAGATATTCCGAAAAAACCACTTTCAAAAATGATTTTTTTCTTATTTTTTTTTAAGATTTTTCAAGATTTCTTAAAATCTATCGGTCCGAATCGGTTCAAATTTTCAGGAAATCTAAGTTTGAGGGAAGTCGTCAGAACGCCGTTTAGTTCGTTCCGATCGGTTCAGTCGTTTGAAAGTTATAAGCAAGTTACACACACACACACACACAGAGCATTGCGGGAGTAGTCAGGGAAGCTTCCTGAGACCTTAAAACGTCGAGATCTGATGAAAACTTGATTTTGGCAGAACGAGATGAGAACAATAACTTCCCGATTTTAGAAAATCTTCGATTTTCTTAGTGGGAAGTTAAAAAAAAAATATGATTGAGCATAAAGCCGCAAAAATAATCGTTCAAAATTGTTGCGAGTTTTTCGCTGAGGCTAAAAAATTTTCAACCGATTGTTATTTTTAAATTATCATATTTTAAAGTATTGTTTTCGATCAAATTTATATTGTAATTAAAACAATCATTTAGTATATATGTATAATTATATGTTTCTCATTTTTCCTAGAAATTTCATCTGTATATAAAAATAGTATATTACACCCCTTGGGAAGGAAAATAAGAGAAGCCTCAAATCACATGTAATTGTTGGCCGAGGCGTAGCCGAGGTCAACAAACATGTGATCTGAGGTTTTCTTTTTTACTTCCTAAGGGCTGTATACTATTTTTTTGTCCGACGAAGGCGGAAAGCGGCAACTTTGTTTAGCGCAGCGGGACGAAAGTTGCCACTTTCCGCCCGGAGGGCAAAAAAAAAATTTTTAGATTATTTTATTTTTTTTTTTTTATAATACTTTTAGAGAGGAGAAAAATAATAAGGGGTGACAATCCTAACATCTATACGTATGAGAGGGGGCGGTCTCGGCGCGTGGTTGTACTTTTTTTTTTATTCCGGTTCGTGTTATAGTTTCCACCTAATATTACACATCTATACCAGATGGGGATGTATTTTTTTAAATGGAGGGGTTTTTCCTACTGTCTAACGTCTTTAGTTTTCTAATTTCTGTATTAGTACTCCATGTGTTTTTGTGACGATCACTGTTCTCTTGTCAGTTACTTTTATTTTTAACTTCCCGCTAAGAAAATTGAAAATTTTCAAAAATCGGGAAGTTACTGGTTTCACCTCGTTTTTCGAAAATCGAGTTCTCATCAGATCTTGACGTTTTGAGGTCCTAGGAAGCTTCCCTGAATGTTTTCGCGACGGTGTGTGTGTGTGTGTGTGTGTGTGTGTGTGTGTGTGTGACCCTTTTATAACTTTTGGACGGCTTGACCGATTTCATCGCGGTTGGAGCCATTTGAAAGGGCTTGACCAAACTTAGATTTTGAATACTTTTTGCACCGATTCGGTCCGGTAAATTTGGAGAAATCTAAAAAAAACTACAAAAAAAATTTTTTTCAAATGTAGTTTTTTTGGAATTACTTCCAAACGGCTGTACCGATCGATACGTCGATCGCCACCAGCCCGGTTAAAATCGGTTAATTCGTTCGTTATTTATCGTTGTCGAAAGCAAACCGAGAAAAGTGTTTTTTCGAAATAAAACCGAAATTCCAAGTTCGATCAATTTGAACTTCAAGATTCCTCATGAGGCTTGAAAAATTCCTCGAATGCCGTCAACCGCGTGATAATCGGTTCATTCATTCAAAAGGTATTGCGGTTTGAAAATTTAAAATATTATGTTTTCTTAAACTTCTATCAGACTTTTAAGCTCAAAGAGTTCAACATGACACAAAAATTATATATTTGACCTGAAAAAGAAATTTTTGTGTTTCGTGATCAGCCATATTAACTCTCTTTTTTCAATGTAGGATTGAGTTTCTATTTATAATAGATATTACTATTTTAATCAGATATTGAATTTTAATTAGTCTGCACTCTTCAAATATAGAGAGAAAAATATGATTCTCTGAACAAGAAAAATCGAATTAAATATACCTTCACCACTATTCAATTGAAGTTCTTATATCCAAAATTCTATATGATACTAGTATACGTTGCACGTGTCTGAATGTTAGTATGGAATTATACTTATTTTCGCGCTCACGATATGTTTGACTAATCATATTACGAATCGATTGTTTGCATGATATATTTTCATATTTTTGATCTAAATTATAAGAGAGAATAAGTGTGTGTGTGCGTGTGTGTGTGTGTGTGCGTGCGTGTGTGTGTGTGTGTGAATGTAAACCTCGTGTGACTATATTTGAACGGCTTGACCGATCAATTTCAAAAACTACGTTGATCGCCACCAAGTCAGTCAAAATCGGTTCATTTGTTCGTGCATTATCGTTGACGAAAAAAATCGACACAAAGTGTTTTTTTCGGATTACACTAAAATTTCCGGTCTAATCAATTTGTGTTTGACAGTATATCATAGGATTTGATAAACTGCGTCGAATGCCACTAACTGCGTGAAAATCGGTTCATTCATTCAAAAGTTATTGCGGTTTGAAAATTAAAAAAATAGTGATTTATTAAACTCCTATCAAACTTTTGAGCTCGGAGAGCTTAAAACTACACGAAAATTAGATTTTTGAGCTTGAAAACATAATAAGTTCAATTTCGAGTGCTTGATTACGAAAGTAGCGGGAAGTTGCAGGGATGGCTTTCAGGGTCAACCGTTTTCCTAATTTTTTTTTTGCTTTCTTGTCCGTTTTGTTTTAAAAATTTTTTTGTTTTATTCCATTATTATAGAACATGTTTGATATTTTTATTTGGGTATCAATGGTCAGGGATTCAACTGACCTTGGCTGCGACCTGTGTGGCCGTTTTATTACCCAGTGGTGTTCTGTCCCGCTGTTGGAGGGCCTTATTCAGAAGTTCCTCCAATTACGCGAAGAGTTGTGCCTTCGCGTTCTCCCGGTAAGTTTTTCTTTATATTTTCTTTTTTTATTAATTTTGACAGTTGACCCAACTTCAGTATTATATATAAAAAAAATTTTTTTTTATTGTTTTTTTTTTTCTATATTAATTTTGATTTATATTTTTTTTGTTTTAGCTTTAAGGACTCTTGCGACTCGATGGATACGTGTCCATTGACACAATCTGAAAACGGCGTTCGGAGAAGGCACAAAATAAGTGCGCCTGGTTCCGGAATATCCCATCCTGGGATCGGATGGATGTAGGAGGGGAAGTTTGGTGTCCTGGTCCATCCAACCGAGTACTGGTTTCACCCTGCTTGGCGCCATCCGCAAGGCCTTCTTTCTGCTTACGATGTGTAAGCGGAAAAAAAATTGTCCCTTCATTTTATATTATTTTTTTTTATAGCCCCTTTAAAAAAAATCTTTTTTTCATATTATTTTTTTTTCTTGAGATTTTTTTGCATTATTTAGCATATATTTGTTAGGACAATATTAAATAAAAAAAAAATATTTGATCTGAAAATTTTTTTGTTTACATTTATTTATTAGTTTTAACTTAATTCTATAGTTTTATACTAGTCTTTAGTGGTTATTAGGGTGTGCCAAAATGTAACTTCCTTGATGGACCTTTTAAAATTGGAATTTTCAGTTCCGCTTTTGAAATCAGCTGTGTTTAGGTCTTTCGTAAGATATTTTGGGGTAAGACGATAGATTTTATTTTCATAGAATTTTTTAGCAGGAGGTTTAATTGGGCACTTCCGGCGAAAATTTGAATTTTCAGCGGAAGTGCCCTAACTAAGCTCCAGTTAAATTCGAAATTCGTATTTATATATATTGGTCTTTTTAGAGACTAATGAGAGACAGAAGAGAGAAAAAACAATTAGAAAAATGGTAAACCCTGAAGGCCATCCGTGCAACTTCCCGCTAATTCTATGTCAAGTGCTTAAAACTGCACTTATGATGTTTTTGAGCTCTCTGAGCTCACAAATATAATTTAAGTGATATTTATAGCTCCCTGAGCTTAGAGGGACAACTTTTCTATTCATTTGAGCTCTTCGAGCTCAAAAGTCTGATAAAACTTTGATAAAACACAATTTTTCAAATTTTCAAACTGCAGTAACTTTTGAATAAATGAATTATTTTTCACGCGGCTGGCAGCATTCAGCGTAATTTTTTAAGCTCTATGAAGAACTTGTAAGTTTAGTTTGATCAAACCAAGAATTTCGGAGTTATTCTGGAAAAACACTTTTTTCGGTTTTCTTTCGTCAACGATAACTCACGAATGAATAAACTAATTTTGACCGGACCGACGGCGATCGACGTGATTTTTTAATGTTAAGAGTTGATTTGTTTTTGAAATCGAGGGGTCGAGCTGTTTGAAAGTTATTCCAAAAAATGTCGGAGTAATGTTGAAAAAATCCTTGTATCCAAATATTTCGTCGAGGATATCTCTCGAACCAATATACTGATTTTTACGTTTTTGACGGCGATCGACGCAGTGTTTTAAGCTCTAGAAATTATTCCATCTCACCAAAAACGATCCGAAAAGAAATATCGAAGTTATATAAAAAAAACACTTTTTTCGGTTTTTTTTCGTTCACGATCTCTTGAACGAATCAACCGATTTTAACCAGATTGGCGGCAATCGACGTGGTTTTTTAAGGTTAAGAGCTCAGTAGTATTTGGAATCGATCGGTAAAGCCGTTCAAAAGTGATTCCAAAAAAACCACTTCTGAAAAAAATTTTTTTCCTATTTTTTATGAGATTTCTCCAAATTTCTCAAAATCTATCGGTCCGAATCGGGTAAAATGTTCAGGAAATCTAAGTTTAGTAATGCCCTTTCGAATGGCACCAACAGCGATAAAATCGGTTCAACCGTTCAAAAGTTATAAAAGTGTTGCATGCATAGATACACGAACACACATATACAGGGTGATTCAGAATGACCTTCACAGCGGAAAACTGTAGATAGAGGAGTCGATTCTAAGAATAAAGTTCTTTAGTCGCTTTTCGATATTCTCAATAGTTTTTGAGTTATTCAAAATATAAATTGACCAATCACAGACAAGCTTTAGAAATTAAAAAAAAATAAAAAAGAATAATAAATAAGTTAAGTAACACTGCCACAGCAGACTTCAAGTTAAATGATATTTAATTATTTAATTATTTAATTATTTCGCTCACCGCGAAACGGTTAGCGAGACGTCCAGCGAGATGTCCGGCGAGACGGTCAGCGAGATGTTCATCGAGACACTCAGCGAGACGACCAGCGAGATGTCCGGCGAGACGTCCAGCGAGATATCCAGCGAGACAGTCATCTCGCCGGACATCTTGCAGGCGGTCTCGCTGGACATCTCGCTAGCTGTTTTGCAGGATGTCTCGCTGGCCGTCTCGCTAGGTGTTTAGTTGATCGTCTCGTTGACCGTCTCGCCGGACATCGCGCTGGACGTCTCGCCAGACATCTCGCTGGACATCTCGCTAACCATCTCGCCGGACATCTCGCTGGCCGTCTCGCTGAGAGTCTCGCAAATATGCTATGACGTACATCAAGCGCTTAGCGAAGTCCTGAGCGAGACCGAGCAAGCAAAACCAAAGATTTTTCAATAATTATTTTATGTATTGTCTATATCTATTAGGGTGGGTCAAAAAAATCGAATAATGTATTTTTGACTTTATACTCTGAAAAATAGGTTCGTAGACACCTAAAAAGAATTCTCTCCAAGTATAAACTCTTAATTATAACAGGAAGGTCCTCCGCTTTGCGGGTTTCTATTTTTTTCGAATAATCAGATAAAAAAATTTATATCTCGCTTCCAACTGCTTGGAAAAATATTCCGTGGCATAGATTTTGTGAGAAATTGAATGCTTTACAAAAAAGGTCTCTTATGACTTTTTCAAAAACTCAATCGATTAAAAGATATTCATAGTTGAAGTTTGGCTATTTTAAGGAAAATATTCGTTTTTATTATGAATTTTATAAGTCGATGAAAAAAAATTATTTCGGATTGCGGAACTCATGATTTTGTAGGAAATTTACTGCTCTACAAAAATGGTCTCTTATGATTTTCTGATTAAGTGAAGCCGTTACGAGATATTCATCGTCAAACATTAACGAATATCAATATTTCCAGTTTTTGATCAATAATTCGATAAATTTTAATTTAAACTATGAGTTTCAGGAAAATTTACATAAATTTGAGTTTCGATCGATAAAGAAATGTTATAAACAATTTTTTTAATATTGTTTTCAGTCTTGAGCTTGTTTGATTGCATTAAAACAAGAAATTAGAGCATTTTTTTCGACATATAGCCAATGATTAGTTTAATTTGAAGTGAATGACATATTTCTTTGTCAAATTTAATATGAAAAGTATTGAATCAAGTGAGAAACAACCAGTATTTAACTTTTTTATAGATAAATTTTTTATTGAATTATCAATTGCAATATAATTGTCTATATTTTTAACATAACAGTACGCTATTACTATAAATAATTTCTTTTATTACAATTTGGGAATGTTTTTTGATGTTCTTTGACAACTTGCAATAAGTACTGGAATTGTTCTTCATTTTTTGTCAAGCATTGATTATATTCACTGACTAATGCAACAGCTCGCTCTGCTGAATCATTGACAACTTTTAGTTGTTGAAAGTATTCTTTATTTTCGAGATAACTCTCATTAGTAGGCCATAATTCAACATCGACATCAAGAAAGTCATACGGTAGATCGAAGATTTTGAAAAGATTTAATGACTTTTTAGACACAAAGTCACTCAGAGTTCTCTGCACCAATGAATTCAAATCTTTTTTAGCAATTACAAATCTTTTAGCTTTAGAATCTGTACCTTCACGAGTATTAACGGCTTCAACAATACTTTTTTTTACTTCTAATGGAACGCCATCGTCAAACAGTGATAAAATGGCAAGTTCATCGCTCAAATACCATAAGTGCGAAATCATTTTTTCACACGTAGCTGAAGAAATCAAAGGATTGATATGTTTGTACTCCAATAAATTTTTCATAAACTGCAAGTCATGATAAGCAGCAGTTGTTGCAGAAGTTGATGAAAACCAAGCTTTTAAATACAATGTGACTATAAAAATACAGAAATGACGAAGACCATGCAATTCTTTCTGAGAGAGTTTGAATTCGTCTCTGAATAGATACATTTTCAAACTATAAATGGCCTTAGCCATCCATCTAGCATGATGAACAGCACCAGGACGTTTGAAAGAAATCTTTTCTTGAGGCATTTCTCCAAGGAAAATCAATGATAATTCCAATAATTCTTTATAATCATCTCGGGGTTGTAGTAACTATCAAAAATAAAAAATTTGTCAAAAATAACGAAATTTTTATAATTTAAATCACAGTTAAATCATACCTGTAAAGATTTCGTAATAAAACTAGAGATTTCATCTTTTTTATTCGAAATGATATCAGCAACAACAGCATCTTCAACACCAGATTTATAATTAGTTATATCTATATCATCCCAAAATTTTTTAAACCTTCCAAACATCTGTACATTTGGCCCAGATGACACAGGCCAAAATACTTCAAATGCGCCCCTTAATACGATCTCAAAAATGTGATGACGACATGATAACCAGATCAACTCTCTTCCCAAAATCTTTTCAATTTCCTTACATGTACCGTTGTGAATTCCTGTAGAACAATAATAGATGACTATCGTTAAATTTAGTATTTAAGAAAAATCAATGGTTATATTTCAAATCCAAACGAGTAAACGATTAATACATTTTGATAGTAAAATTCAGTAAGAAATAGAAATTAAACTAGAATGACAACAATAAAATATTTTTTGTAATTGATTGATTACCTGTATTAACAGCCGTAGTGTCAAAACACATCGCCTTGACATACTTAATAATACCCCATTCACTCAATGTTGATAAAATGGCGGATGTTTGATTAACTGCCGTCCCAGAATTCATTTTTGGAACTCCAAGTAATTGTTCAGTACCATACGCAGTTAAAAGAACCGGTAGTCGTTCCACAGATTTGGATTCAATTAGATCATTTAGCATTTTACCATCCCAATGCACTACGTATTTATCGTGTATTTTAAAATTGTCTTTTAATCCTTGAGCAATGTCTTTTCTTTGAACCATACGAGCTCGTTGGATGGACCTATAGCTGAGCGTTGTATCTTCAATTTTTATACCAACAGCTGATAAAACCGGAGCAATAATGAACATCGCGTTTCTACTGCTGACATTAGCTCTGTCAAGTGCAGAAACGACTTCAGGAGTTAAGACATTTATTTTTGCTCGTTTTGTCGGAATTCGGGGTTCATACTCCAAATCAGATCCAGAATTTGTAGTTCCACTTAATGTATGCGTCGAGAATGATTCTGATTTTCCACTTAAAACAATCCCATGACTGGTAGACGGCTGATTCAAGTCTGTAATAAGAGTTAATTTTTAAATTAAACAGACAAAATTTCCAACACTTATTCATTATGATGAGAAGCAATTAAACATGAGTACCAGAAACCGTCGAGTCAAATGTCATACGTAGGAATACTGATATTTATAATGCAAGTAAAGTAGAAAAATGATATTCTCATTGTTTATAATAAATATAAAGGAAGTTTTACACTCCTACCTGAATTTATAACAATTATTTATCTCAGATACTTACTGCTTTCATCGATTTCCATCATATCTGTAGTTGAGTTTGACGCAGGTACAATATTCGAAAGAATCTCTTTGTGTGTACAGAATTTTTGATCCAAATACAACTTCCTAATGTTATCATCCACCCCTTTTAGGGAATTTTTACTTACAATGTCGAATAATTGTTCAAGATCAGTCTGAAACTCCTTTTCCTTTACCTTATCACTTTTCTTATTAAAATCTTTTTGTAATTTCAACCACTCACTATGAAAACGGAGAATTTTTTTGACTACATTAGGAGCTTCACTCGTAGGGATCTGATTTATTTTCCACAATTCAATAACCTTGTCAGCTGAATTTTTTGCACTTTGATTGATTGAAAACTTTAAAACTTTAAGTTGATAGAAAAACACTCTCATAACCTCTTTCACTTTTGGTAACTTACGGTCAGTGAGTTTTTGCACAGGTATACCGATTAAACGTATTTCTTTATTCATTGTAGAATTATTGATAATAAATGAATTTATATAATGAGAAAATGACTTATTTCGAAAAAATTGTTATTATCATGTATACGAAATGATGAGTTTTTGGAGCACTGAAAATGTACTGATAAAAAAGTAGACAACGAAGATAGTTAAGAAAAACAACATAGGTGGCGCTAGCGTTAGAGTACCAACAGAAGAAGTAATGTAATTCAGAACAAAAAGCCTCTCTCACAAAAAACTTTATGTATAATTGGTAGAATAAAATTTGAAAATACATACTAAACAACCGTAATAATATGAAATGCCAATGCAATTGACATTTTAAATTATTACAAATAAAGCTTACAAAAAATATCATTAGAACAAAAACTTCTTAGTGAATTTTTGAACAAATAACTCCTGTAGGAGTGACTTTTATGATAGAAATTTAAATTTATGTAAATTTTCCTGAAACTCATAGTTTAAATTAAAATTTATCGAATTATTGATCAAAAACTGGAAATATTGATATTCGTTAATGTTTGACGATGAATATCTCGTAACGGCTTCACTTAATCAGAAAATCATAAGAGACCATTTTTGTAGAGCAGTAAATTTCCTACAAAATCATGAGTTCCGCAATCCGAAATAATTTTTTTTCATCGACTTATAAAATTCATAATAAAAACGAATATTTTCCTTAAAATAGCCAAACTTCAACTATGAATATCTTTTAATCGGTTGAGTTTTTGAAAAAGTCATAAGAGACCTTTTTTGTAAAGCATTCAATTTCTCACAAAATCTATGCCACGGAATATTTTTCCAAGCAGTTGGAAGCGAGATATAAATTTTTTTATCTGATTATTCGAAAAAAATAGAAACCCGCAAAGCGGAGGACCTTCCCGTTATAGTTAAGAGCTTATACTTGGAGAGAATTCTTTTTAGGTGTCTACGAACCTATTTTTCAGAGTATAAAGTCAAAAATAAATTATTCGATTTTTTTGACCCACCCTAATATCTATATTTTTTTCTGTTTGAAATTGCTATTATTTCAGTAAGACAATTTTATTAGTTAAAATTTTTTTCTTTATTCTTGATTGAAGTTTATATATTTAAAAATACGTAATTTATTTTGTCAATTCTCCGGAAGTTATGTTTTTTAATAATTGCATTATCTTAAGTCAATAATGTTTTCTGTGAAAAGGAAAAGATAAAAAAAAAATATACAAATACGTTCTAGGTTGTAATTGCACGTTTTGTTTTTTTTTCTGTGAGAAATCGAACTTTTCAAATTAAATAAATATCATTTAACTTGAAGTCTGCTGCGGCAGTGTTACTTAACTTATTTATTATTCTTTTTTATTTTTTTTCAATTTCTAAAGCTTGTCTGTGATTGGTCAATTTATATTTTGAATAACTCAAAAACTATTGAGAATATCGAAAAGCGACTAAGGAACTTTATTCTTAGAATCGACTCCTCTATCTACAGTTTCCCGCTGTGAAGGTCATTCTGAATCACCCTGTATACATACAGACATACGGACATCATCGTGAAAACATTCAGGGAAGCTTTCTAGGACCTCAAAACGTCAAGATCTGATGAGAACTCGATTTTCGAAAAACGGGGTCAAACCAATAACTTCCCGATTTTTGAAAATTTTCAATTTTCTCAACGGGAAGTTAAAAAATAGTAAGTATGCATTTATATATTTTTTTTCCGCTTTGTCACACTAGATAAATTTTTAGACATAGTTAACAGTTAGTTAAAAGGAAAGAAGGAATAAAAAAAAGATTTAATAGAATTGTAATATAATTAATAACAACTGTTATATTCGGCGTTGCCTCATATACCACACAGGGTCTCTTTTCCTCGACGAAAAGTGCAGCGCTTGCACTTTATAAATTTCGACAACCACTCTGATAACGCCTCGATTAAGAAACGAGCACACTGTCCACGTTCTGCCATATTTGCATTTTTAGACCAATAACAAAATTTAACTCCCTTCCGAAAATCGCCATCCGGGTGTATAAAAACTCTAAACACCACGGATCAATCGTTCAATCTTTTATTAAAAAATACGAGGGAAGGTATCTTCGTAGAACCCGTGTGTGTCCTTGTACTGCGTTACGTACGAGGCAGTGTAAAGCACTAGGTCGCTTACACAAAACTCTAAATTCATTATTATCTTTTGACTCCTTAAATTACATCTTCTACGAACCGCGCCAGTGTGCTCTCCGAGCTGTATCGAGGGCCCCGTTGTCCGTAGTGATATCTTTATCTAAATTTCATAACCTTTCGATCTATTATTGAATTAACGTAAACTCCCTTTACAAACTCATAATTAGACATTGTAAAATATAGAAATAAATGATAGATATGGGTGAAATAGTGTACATTGAGTGCGTCTAGCCCGTAGGGCAAATAACTGTATAAATTATAAAACCCAGAACTTCGTGCTTCACTTCATCTTAAATTAAGATCCTGAACCCCTACATCTACACTGATCTCTACCTTGAGAGCAGAAGAAGAAGTCAACCCAGGATCTATCGATCGACCAAACCAAATTCAGATCAACTAAGATTCATAAAGGACGACTGTGAATTCAGTATTTGTTACCGACTTCCCTTTAAATTCGCCGTTGGAACTCCTAGTTACCGGGAGGCGTTCGAAATCCACAATAAAAATAATACTCTTGTAGCTTCTCTACAAGAGAAAATCTATCTAAACGTGTCCGAGCCTCCTTAAGGCCCACTCTACCAATTAATTATTTTATTATAATTAATCCGGAGATAGCACAACAATTATTTTTGTGTTGGATATTCCATGTTAAATCGGAAAATTTAACCAAAATTTTAGTGAGTTTTATGGGGATAGTTCTCTTTTGCTCAATTCACTTGTCTGTTCGATGTCTACACTATTTGCCTCTGCTTTCAGTGTTCTCGGTTTTGGCGTCATTAGTCGTTCTTCTTCTGGATCCTTTTCTTCTATGTCGACTGTAGTTACTTTTGACATCTTAAGGGTGTTAGTAGCTTGTTCTTTTTCTTTCTCGTAATTTTGTTTTGAATACAATAGGAAATTTGTTAATGAGTTCCATATAGATCCTAATAACCATAGGCTCCAGCCAAACACAGAGTGTAGCGCCACTGCGTGTATTACTGTGTTAGTTGCAAACTTGAAAGCTATTAATATTATGAAGGCTGCAATTAGTGCTGAGCTTTAATCCCCTATGGAGGTAAAGCATCCATGCAACTTCTTGAGTGTACTTTTGATTTTATTTTAAATGTTAACTCCGTCGATGAACTTATTAATGTTGATCCCTTGGATGTTAATTTGTCTACCTGTTGCTTCTCTAACTATTGTGTTCACTACTACACTTCTTTCGATTGGAAACATAATTAATTTTCTTAATTTACTCAGATCTTCGTTTGAATATAAACCACTCTTTGCTAAATATTCTGGAGCGGTGTATTTCCAGCATGCTTTTGTACTTGGTCTAATTTCTTCTGGCTCTGTTGATGGCGTCAATTGAGGTAAAATTTGGTACCTGCGTTATTTATGTTAAATGTTGTTAGCGTCATTGTGTTGCAATCTATTTGATTTCCCGTTTTTATGAGTAGGTGGGTTCTCGGTAGCATGAAGAAGCTTCCGTTTCCTAAAGTAACAGGTAGTTCTTGGTAACATTCCTTAGTTTTCCTCATTTTGACTTCGACTGGTACGCATTATGATATTCTGATGACTTCACCTGTGACGCTGGCCATGCATCCCTGTTCCATCATGAATTGGAATGCGAATTCCGCAGGTGCTAATATTGCTAAGGCTAATGCATTTCGTAACACTATTTTCTCTAATTCGCATTGTTGCTTAATGGCGGTATTATAACTAGCCACTATTTCTTTTCTTAAATGTTTTTCTAGATAAACTATTTTTGAGTTTACATACGCGAATATGTCCATGTCTGTTGTCGTCAATTCTAACTTTTTCAGTAAAAAGTCATTATCGGTACTTTCTACTATGAATAACCTAGGTTCTTCTTTGAGCTTGACCTTGGTAAATCACTTTGAATCGTTCTGTTTCGCATTCGTCCTTCTTTGTAATGTCGCAAAATGTGTAACCGCCTTCCGTGTCTAAACATCTTTCCGATCTGTACCAGCAACTTATTCCCGAGTTTAGTATTACGCTGTTTTCTTGGAAGTTTATAGGGGCTAAATAATCTCGAATGGTTATTTTTATTTGTCCCTATTCAACTACATCTGAATATGCCCCATATGGGTCCGAATATTTTCCTCCTTCGCAGTTTCCCGAGTTATCTGCTTTACCTGCGAAGAGTAATGATCTTATGGTTGTTCCATTAGGTTGTATGTCTCTAATTGCCGTATCGTACATGAAATGTGTTCGTGATTTATATATATCTTGACAGTAAGGTTTTGATATCTCTTCGACGTATTCTACGTGGGGATTGACTACTATCGCTACGTGACACTAATTAGTACGACACTAATTTTCTCATCGATAAACAGATGACTAAGTATCTCAGCAGGTTTTACAATTTTAGCTAAATATCGAGCGTAAGATAAATAATAAATAATAGCAGCAATGTGTGAGCAACATCCAACAGTACGTCTACCATTTGCACAGTCACAACAATATCGAGTTATTCCAGAGATCTCATTCTTGTCTGGCTGATATTCAATAAAACAACGATATGTTTTTGAATCAATGTGTCGAGATCTGACTTCAAATTTTATAATATTAGGAGTGATCAGTAAGTAATGAAGCTTCAGCATTACGTTTTCATCCATCATTTCAGCTAAGTACGACACCGCTTGAGACATTTGATATGATCCAGTAAAAAGGAGTTCATGTTCAGTTAATTCAGGAAAATCAGTTAATAAATCTGAAGTTATTGCTGCAAAAGGAACTTTTCTTCTATTCAAAAAACAAGCAATTCTGCAAAAAACACTCGTCTTTGGAAGCAATTTGTTGTCCAATTTATGATATAGAAGCCTATAGTTTTGTTTGATTATGCCATGAACTGCTTCAACAACCCAACGGACTTTAGTAACGAAACGGGATTCATTTGATTCATTTGTGGTCAGTTGATTACGTTTTCCTTTAAGGGCAGGCATTAGCACTTTGAAGCCAGATTCTTCTAAATGTGCTATTACATCCCGAAAACCACGATCAACTACAATAATGTCATCTTTTTTCAGCAACTTAATCAGACCATTTGGGTCATTTAAAATGACTTTCATTATTTCAGCATCGTTCATATTAGCTGTGTATGGCCCAAGCATGTCTATAACGAAACCATTCGTAGTGCATATCGTGAATGGTTTGCACAGAGGGACTTTCTTTTGACCAGAATATGATTTCCTCTGATATTCATTATTTGTACTTTTTTGATGACGAATATATGTACCATCGCAAATGAATATCAACTGGTCATCTCTTACTTGATACAACTTTTTAGCAGTATTTGAAGTATTGGCGAGTAATATTTCCCGGCTGATAGCATGGATTCCAAAACAGTGAGGCAAAACATCTTTTTCAAACGAAGATATTACTTCATCACAATAGTCTGACACCATTTGATCTCGAGCTAAGCCAAAAACGGAAGATATCACTGCGTTTGAATTTCCAGTACGTAATTTGAATAAAAAAACAGCAAGAGCTTGAAAGACATTACGATTGACTGATTTTCTCATTGACGTTAACATTTCACTAAGTTTTATCAATTCATCCCAGCTTAGACCCGTAAATACCTCTAACTGTTTTTCTGAAAACGAGTGATCTCCAATTTTATCAATTATGGACGAATCAGTACCAATAGCTAACTGCCCAAGTAATTTTTCAAATCATTTACTTCAAATACACTGGTATTAGAATGGATTCGGAAAGTGTTGATATCTTCATTATAGAACCGTTTTTTAATGATATGATCTTTACAACACCGATTTCCTTGGGGAATAAAGAGTCGTCTTTTGGAAAAGACTTGCTTACGTGCTTCAAACGGAACTATCATGATATTTGTTGATGATCCACAAAGGCAACAGTATTTGTGTGTCGATATGATTCGGGGAAAACCCAACTCTATAAATTCTAACTCTTCCTCCATTTTTTCTTGAATAACATATGAAGGATCTTCAGATGATGATACAGACGAAACGGTTGTGGATGATGATTGAGAAAAAATAGGCTGACTTTCGACATTCACTCGATCTGCAGATAAATCTTGAGTCTTTTTTGGCGTAGGTGGTCTTGTTAAAATAACTCGACACTTATTACAAAAGGTATCATTTATAAAGACACGCTTTCCAATTTTTTCTGTCGCATTATTAGCCTCATCAACTGTCGCAATAATTTGTTTAAAGCCAGATATTTTACGTAAATATACATTACAATTAACACATTTTTTCCCAAAATCCATTCTGAAATCAAGTTTAAATTATAGGTTACAAATTCGAAAATATATAAACAAATAAAATGTAAAGCTTTACTCACTTGAATAAATGTAAACAACTGATACGCTATGTAATAATAAAAACATATATCTTGTAAAATGAAAAGAGATGCATTAACATCAACAATGATACTCCAATATTGTTCGATCGTAAAACTTAAATATAGTTTCAATATAAAAGCCCTGAATTAATTAACAACTGTTATTCAATATATACAATGAATTAATCATAAAGATTACTTTATTTTGAGGTTACCTGAACAAACAAAACCTTAATAGATATGATCGATAGATTCCGGAAATCCCGGTAGATGACTTTCCAAAGCACCGAGTTGGCGCTAATTTTGAAATACATAGTCGTTTTAGAGCAAAGAAAAGTTTTCTACGTACTTTTTCAAGCAAAAAAAAAAATAAAAGTGCGTTAAAACGCCGAATTTCAGGAAAAAAATGACTTTTTAATTTTTTTGACATTGTTCCACCACTTCAAAAAATCTGAAAAAATTCCTGAGTGTCGAGGGGTGTAAAATACATGTTCTGACAAATTTTGGTGATTGACATATTTCAAAAACCCTAAAAAAAACAAGATTTGAATTTTCTTTTCTTCATTAAAAGTCGACTTTTCGTTGAAAAACGATGATCATACGATATTTTTATGTTTAAGGACCCTAAGAATAAGAAAAAAAATCACCATCAATTAACTCCGAATTTCAGTATAAAAATAAAATTAAAATAAAAAAAAAAACAGGTTTTTTTGAAAATCTCGAACGTCGTTTGAGTTAAAGGGCTAAAAATTGGTGTGAATTATTTTTATTCGATGCCAAATCGATCCCCTTGTGGGGGAAGTGTGGGTCAAAAAAGCCATGGGGGCAGATTTCCCATATTTAACCGGCTATGCCCTTTACCTGTCTTTTGATTTTTGACGAAATAAATGTTTTGACCTATTTTAAAGTTTATCGGATGAATATTTTTATCATATCTAATTTTTGATTTTTGTTTTGCTTTTTCTAGATTTTCTCTAGCTTCTTTTTGAGTTTCTAACAGTCTCGTTGTGTGATTTTTTATATAATCAGCGTACATAGGTATGTTGTCTAGGTAAGAGAATTCTGATAGTAAACGAGCTTCTTTACCAAACACTAATCTGTAAGTTGTAAACTTTGTACCTTCGTGTACACCAGTATTGTATGCTAATGTCGCTTTCAGTAACCATCGGTCCCAATCGTTTTTAGTAGTATAATGTTTGATATAATCTGTTAGAACTTGATGACTTCGTTCTAGACCACTGTTTGCTTGTGGTCTAAGCGCAGTTGTTTTTATTTGTTTAATTTTAAATGGTTTTGCTTAGCAAGTCATAACTTTTCCTATCAAAACTTGACCTTGATTGCTTAAAATAACTTTTGGACATCCGAATTTACAGATAAAATGTTCTACTAAAGCTTCTGCAATATCTTTGGCAGTCATTTTTACTAACGGTATCGCGAAACAAAATTTTGAAAGGTCGTCTTGCATGCTGATGTTTTATTTGGAACTACTATATCTAGTGCTAATTTATCCCAAATTTGTGCTGATATATCTGTAATTACCATCGGTTGTTTAGTTTTCATTCTTACTAATTTCTTTTCTCACAACTGATGCATTTTCTTACAAAATCTTCTACCTGTATTTCTATATTGTCCCAAAAATATTTATGTCTAATGCTATTATATGTCTTTGTCACTCCTTTATGACTTGCCATTGGAGTTTTATGATTTTCTAGCATGATTTTATACCTATCTTTTACTGGAGGAATTATAATTGAATATCTACAAATTATAAATTTAATTTCTGTTCCTGCAAACTGAAACCAAACGGTTTCACTTAAATTACTCCGACCTTGTGATATGCTAATTGTTTAAATATTGTTATTTAATAGATAAGTTTTTAAAGTTTTGAAAGCTTTTAAATAATCACTCTATGTCGGATTATCTTTGCTATTACTTTATGTTACTAAAGGGATTACTTTTTTTCGAGAAGTACCCATTTTAATTATATCACCTAATTTATGTGCATCATTTGGTTGTAATTTATTCAAGTATCCCATTTCTACAAGTTTCTTACTGACATCGGTATGTACTGTACCGTCTGCATATATAAAGCATAAGTAACTATTTTTCTGCATTTCTTAATTATCTTTTGTTTCTAATAAATTATCGTTACTAAAATCATCTGAAATATTTGAAAAATCTGAATACGTTGAATTAACATCTGAATCATTATCATCTTTGGGTGAGTCGTCATTATCGTCATCAGGTGACTCATTATTATCGTCACTAGGTTGATCACTATTGTCGTCATTAGGTTGATCATTGTTAATATCACCACCATATGCTACTAATTTATTTATATGATTAGTCTCTTCTGTATTTGAATCCAATTGTTGTGAGTCTATTTGGTTATGACTATCATTATTTCGTTTGTCATCGTCGGACTCGTCTATGTATAAAGCGTTTATTGTCTGAGATGAATTGTTTTGAGTTTCGTTTACAGTTGTATTTTTTTTTTCGGGATTTTCTATATCTTGTAACAGTTTTACCTGCTCAGGTTGGCCCCTAATCAATTTTATAAATAAATAAACGAAACTAACAACAATATAATTATCAGGGCGCCACCAGGATTTTTGATCACGGTTCCTGGAACCGGTCCAGAGCTCGAGAGAGAGTGGATGCTGTTGAATAATAACAATAAAAAAACTTAACAATGTACGAGTTACAATTAGTTAACAAAATTCATTCACGCACACACTAACCACACTTAACAATATCTTAATCTCGACGAGCCCCTCCCGGCGTCTACCCGTCGATTTCTAACTTAATCTTGACGAGCCCCTCCCGGCGTCTACCCGTCGATTTCTAACTTATTCTCGACGAGCCCCTCCCGGCGTCTACCCGTCGATTTCTAACACGTGCCCCTCCCGGCGTCTACACGTGACGGGCCCCTCCCGGCGTCTACCCGATTTCTAAAACTACAATCACCCGCACAGAGACGAATCATATACCGGGCTCGTTGACTCGGCTCACAGGAGTAACAGCCCAGTGACGAAACATAGACCTAGATACTCCTGCAGCTTATACACACTTTACTACAGAACAACAGCCCAGCGACGAAACATAGACCTAGATGTTCTGCAGCACACTCTCATAACCCACACCAGCTACAGCAGTAACAGCCCAGCGACGAAACATAGACCTAGATACTCTGTAACTCACACATAACCCACACTTGTCTCACACTCACACTACTTACTTGACTTTACTTGATCTTTATTTTATAAATTTTATTTTAATAAAAATTGACTGTAACTAATTTTAATTAAATATTTTAAATTAAATTATTCAATCATTAGTAAATTAATAAAACGACAATTTTCAACTTACAATCAATTTCCAACTAACGATTACAGTTCTCAATTTCCAATTGTTAATTTCAATTCTATTAAAATATTAAAACAGCTTAAAACTCTTAAGTCATTATTTCGAACGAGAGGCTTAATACCTTGAATTAACTTTTGTTAAATAAATTAATCACAATATAAATCTTACAATCACTTCAAAATTATTAACACAAGTTTAATTAACTAATTCTCACTAAATTTTTACTGTGACGATTTTTGACTCAATGACTGATTTCTTGGACTTAATGTCCACGCCGATAATTATCAAGTTTCAGTAATTTTAATTTAACTACTTCACGGACTTAATCCCCAAAATTACTAAATTTACACTTAACGAAATAATTTTATAATATAATATTCTCAATAAAAAAATTCCTAATATAATATACTTAATAATTTTCCAATCTATATTATCTTCAATAATTAACTCTTAATATAAAATTCTTAATAATTAATTCTTAATAAAATATTATTAATAGTTTTCTTCTAGTTTTATCAATTATGAAAATTTGATACAATTCGAAATATTCAAATTTCAATTGCTAGAACATTCGCTAGCTGTTTTGCTTGACCTTGGGTATTGGAACTTAATGCGACACATAAACTGACGCTTGACCAAAATTCCACGGATAAAAATTTGTCGATTTTTTTTCCAATGACAAATATTAATCAATTTTACTAAGTTAATTGTTATAAAATTACAACAATAAAATTAACGAAATTTTCGGATGTTAATTAATTGATTGAAAATTTTTAGTTATTAAAATTTCCCCGCAAGGTCGATTGAGTGATCTTCGGGTATAAACCCCCATGAAAATCACCAAATCCAAAACTAGCAAATGTTCCACAATTAATTTATTAGTAATCGTCAATTACGATCCAATTGATAAAATAGGAGAAGTAACTGGGTATTAGGTAAACCGCGGTCCACTTCTTTCCCACAGAGTAATAATTGATACCTTAACAAACAAAACGATGATCTAACTCACTCGTTGAGGATGAAGTCCTAGTTGTAGTTGGCTTCCTTCGTCTCGTCACTACTCCGGGGATCGGTCCTTCTTGATTTCCGTGGCACTCAGTCTGGCGGTCACACTACTCCTCCCTTTTCCACTGCACGGCTCACCTATTTTAACCTAAACACCCCCTCTTATACTCCCTTTAGGCCTTTAGGCGAGACGCGCCAGTGCTATGTCGAATAATTATCGATATCCGGTTACTTATCGATTAAGGGTAATTTTACCCTGTTACAATTTATTACATCTAATTAATTATTGGGTTGCAATAAATGCAGTATGGTAATAAATTTTGATGTTAACATTAATTATAAGTAGTTCATTTCACTATTGTATATTTGTTTTATATGAATATATCAATTAACTTGAAAGTAAGAAGAAATTTTTATATAGACTAATTATATATAAACATATATCATTAATAAATGGGACTATATATAGTCTTGCATAGTTGTATACTGCTCCATATGTAGTCATATATAATTATATTTGATTATATATAACCTTATATACAATTCCATACATAATCATGTTTGAATATATATAATTATATATGATTATATGTAATTGTACATGTGATTTCATATGAAATCATATATGATTATGATTATGTACAATTATACATAGTTATATATAAACGTTTTTTCTCGGGAATGTATCTAAATTATTATGACAAAGAGATTTCATAATGAATTTTTAGCCACGTTGCATCTCAGGTTACCCTATGAGAACATCAACGCAGTCCAAATCCCACAACGTAGACTATTTAGTCAATTGGGTTGCGTTGACGTTCTAGAAATCTGTTATCTCGAGGTATTTCCTTTACGAAATACCTCGGATAATAATTAATTGGTTCGTAACAGGGTAAAATTACCCTTAATCGATAAGTCACCGGATATCGATAATTATTCGACATAGCACTGGAGCGTCTCGATCTTCGAGCCTAAAGGGAGAATAGGAGGGGGTGAGTTTGGGTTAAAATAGGTGAGTCGTGCAGTGGAAAAGGGAGAAGTAGTGTGACCACCAGACTGAGTGCCACGGGAATCAAAAAGGACCGTTCCCGAGAGTAGTGACGAGACGAAGGAAGCCAACTACAACTAGGACTTCATCCTCAACGAGTGAGTTAGATCATCGTTTTGTTCGTCAAGGTATCAATTATTACTCTGTGGGAAGGAAGTGGACCGCGGTTTGCCGAATGCCCAGTTGCTTCTCCTATTTAGTCACTTGGATCGTTCATCGACGATAAAATATTAATAAATTAATTGTGGAATAATTGCTAGTTTTGGATTTGGTGATTTTCATAGGGGTTTATACCCGAAGATCACTCAATCGACCTTGTGGGAAAATTTAATAACTGAGAATTTTCAATTAATTATTTAACATCCGAAAATTTCGTTAATTTTATTGTTGTAATTTTTATAACAAATTAACTTAGTAAAATTGATTGATTTTTGTCCTTGAAAAAGATCGACAAATATGTATTTGTGGAATTTTAGTCAAGCGTCAATTGTTGTGTCGCAGTAAAATCCAATACCCAAGGTCAAGCAAAACAGCTAGCGAATATTCTAGCAATCAAAATTGGATATCTCGAAGTGTGTCAATTTTTTGTGATAGATAAAATTAATAGAAAATATTGACAATAGTTTATATTAAGAATTAATTATTAAGAAAATTATTAAGAGTTAATTATTGAGGATAATAAGGATTTGGAAAATTATTGAATATTTTATATTAGGAAAATTATTAATTGAAAATATTATAGAGCAGAAATTTGTTAAGAATATTATATTAGGAATTAATTATTGAGGAAATTATATTATAAAATTATTTCGCCAAGTGTGAATTTAGTAAATTTTGGGATTAAGTCCGTGAATTAATTGAATTAATTTTACTGAATTTAATAAGTTTGGATAAAGTCCAAGAAATTAGTTATTGAGTTAAAATTGTCATAGTAAAGGTTTAATCAGAATTAGTTAATTAAACTTATGTAAATAATTTTGAAGTGATGTAAGGATATATATTGCGATTAAGTTAATTCAAGGCATTAAGCCTCTGGTTTAATAGAGATAACAATCAAGCTATTTGGAAATTGATTGTTAATTGAAAATTGTCGTTTTATTAATTACTAATGATTGAATAATTTATTTTAATAATATTGTAATTAAATTAAAATCATTTTTAAAAATTGTAAAATCAATTAAGCGAAGTGTGGGATATGTGTGTGAAGAATTGTACGGGTTATGCGTGATAGAGAGTGTTAATAGTGTTAAGTTCGGTAGTCCGGTGGACTTAATTTTAAGTTAAAGTTGTGTAAGTGTGGTAGTCCGTTTGGTTAGTCTTAGGTTTTAGGACAGGTGTGGGAGACCGTTTGTTAGAAAAACCCATTAGGTTTAGACAGGTGTGGGAGACCGTTTGTTGGAAAAAGCCCGTCTAGTCATCGTTTCGTCGTTGGAAGGTTCGTTTGTAAATATCGTTTATTCCGCAGTTATTCTTCGCTTCGTTAGTTAATAAGTTAGTTATAGTGTGTGAGTGAGCACTTAAATTGTTAAGTTTGTTAATTTTTTATTGTTAATAAATATTGATCAATTTTGTTAATTAAATTTTTATTATTCAACAGCACCTTCCGCCACTCTCTCTACCCTAAGATTAAGTTTTCTCAGCTCTGGACCGGTTCCAGGAACCGTGATTAAAAATCCTGGTGGCGCCCTAATAATTATATTATTGTTAGTTTTGTTTATTTATTTATAAAATTGATTAGGGGCCATCCTGAGCAGGTAAAGCTGTTACAGGTTTGAATAATTATTTATTATTTTGTAAAATAAATTTATAAAATTTTTATTAAATTTAAAATTTCCGAGAACGTAACATTTGCTACTTACAAACAACTATAAATTAGACAGTTAAATGAAAATTTCATGAATAAAATATAATAATCATTAAAATGTAACATCTTAATGCAATTAGCGCTTTACATCCAGTGTAGTTAGCTCTTTACTCAAAAAACGGGAGATGTCACCATAATTGTGACGGTCCATCATTTATGAAACGGCCAGCAGACAGTCTTGTGACCGTGACGTGACGACCAAAAAAGGACCAGACAGTCGGGCTCTCATCAATAGATACGTACCATACATAATGCTGCAACTATTGTAGTTCCCACAACCCATAACAAATCCTTATGAAAAATAGTAAATTTTTTTCTCAGACGATTATTTTGAACGTGTCCGGAGACGAGCAAATCGGTCCCTTAGTTAAAATATGCCGGCTATTTAAATTTTTACAATAGTAAAACTTAATCGTAATTTCTGTTGTTATACTTATGAATAACTCTTAATTAAAGGAAAATACCTTGTTTTGATAAATTAATCTGGTGAATCAAATATAATGTCAATGCTAGTGACCTAGATATTAGTTTGACCCATATTAATATTACTTTTGAAAAATTTTTAGCTATATCATTAAGTTTAATTTTCATGTTAAACCATTTTTAGGCAATGTATTTTTAACATGACTGATAAATGTAATTACACGTGCAATCCTAGTCAGATTTTAGCGATGCTTGGTGTATACTTATTTTGCAGAGAACTACTTTAAATGAGCTTGAATATGAATAGAATCGGTGAATAAGAATGAAAATATTGGTAATTTAAAATTTCTTACGTGGTGAAAATTGCAATTTCCTTGAATCTCTTTTTTAATAGCTTTTGACTAAGAAGAGATATACATTTTTTAGCTGATGATTTAACCTTTTATTTGGATTAATGGAGTTAACATTTATACACTAACTCTCTAATCTGACTACTTTCAGCTTAATGAAACAAGCTAAGCAAAAGATTTTTTTTAATAAGAAATATATTTTATTTGATAAATTCATACCATTGCATTGTGTAAATTTCAAAATAATAACAGTAATATTTATTCATTTTTAGGGTCAAACAGATAACCGTGGCTCGTCAGCAAGGAGTGCTGGCAGTGCAAAGAATTGCAGTAGTGATTTTGGTGGGTCGCAGTCGTCGCCGATACGAGGAATTGGGTGCAATGCGACTGAAAGCTATAGTAAGGATACCGATCTTCTGGCACACGCAGCTTCTGCTCTCCGTAGGTTACATTTCAAATCAGCTGGTGGAAGTCGCAGCTGTCGTACTGTACCAAAGGTCGTGATCATGGGGTCTAGCACTGCCTCCGAAACAACGATCAACACCAGTACTGACAGTGCTAATACTCAAGTAACTCTGGTACATATTATTTTACTGTTTTTAGTGTAGATTCTATAGTAATCTAACTATTGCATTTGTTCTCTTGACGGAACGGTTGAAAAATATTGTTATTCTCTGACTCAGCTTATCCAGCTGGTTTAGAAAATACATATACTTTAAATGTTCGTATATATATAAATATAAAATTGCGTTTATTAATTTTAATCGATTTCCATGGTTAGGGATTTATTACCAACCCTTAATTTGAAGGATTCTGAACTCTAAAATTAGAAAATAATAAATTTCTCTATTTTTAAAACAAGCTAAATATAAATAATAACATTGCTCAAATGTTAAAAACGTAAGTTATGTCTAGAATACAGTAAATGTATTGCAAGAAGTGAGAAATAAAAAAACAGTTGTTTAGAAATGAAGAAATTCGCAAATAAATTTTATTTATTCGTCGCATCAGCGATTTAAGAAAAAAAAAAACATCAATAAAATGTCACCAGTTTAAAAATTACTGAGTTTAAAAGAAATCATCATTAAAAATATTCTGAATTAAGAAATTAGTAATTGAAAAGTATGACCATCTAAAATGACGTTATACGCAAAATGCGGTTATTGTAAATTATTCTTCTGAAAATTTTGAGGGTCGTTAATATTGTCAGTAAAAAACTTAAATCGCTGAATTCGGCCGATACGATAACTAAAATTCATTAAAATCAGACGATAGTAAACTTCGACATTCGTGGAATCAGCCGTTTCTAAACTAAAAAATTTGTAAAATCAGCCGATTCATAAAATAAGTTTATTTAAAGCATAAATACTCTTGTATAGACGTAATATTAAAGATATTTACCTGTAAAGTAAGGTTTTACGTACTTTTGACAATATAAATCGAAATATTCAGTTCGTAATGAAATAATTTTTTCAAAAAGTTAATATATGTGATGGATCTATGAATTTTTCATTAAAAATCAAAGTTTTTGTATTGCTACTTCTTCTTTTTTTCAAATTTTGAAGTTCAAAAACTTCAATTTTTCTAAAAAATTAGGTTTCAAAACTTAGGTTCATGCATTCTTATTTATCGATATTTAAATATGCATCTTTTAAATGAAAAATAAAAAAAATTTGCTTAGTGATTGTCATTACAGAATAAATAAACATTCGATAATTATGTTCAAATTATCGTGTTATATCGGGCCGAGTTCAAGTGAAATAAGTTTTTTTACACTAGTCACAAAAATTAAAGGATATAAAAAAAATTCGAAATTTTTGGGTGATTTTCAACAAGCTGTAACTCCGAGGAAAATGGTCGTACAGAAAAAAAAAAGCAAATTGTAGCTCCAAGTGTCTAGTTTTCAGATATGACCATGAAAAATCGTCTATCGCTGCCATGAAGACAAAATCGAGATTCATCAGTCCATAAGACACTGGTCCATTGTCTACGATCCCAATGGTGATGGTCATGCGCATAAGCCAATCGGGCTCGACGATGTCGTGGAGTGAGCATAGGCACGCGATTTGCGCGTCACGCGCGTAGTCCTTGCTCTCGAAAGCGATTTCGGACCGTTTATGCCGAGATGTGTTGTTGGGGAGAACGTTGTCGATGATTGCGGAATTGAGGAGCGATCGTGTGAGCATGGGCAGTAGGGTTTCGACGAGCTTCGCGAATGATAGCTCGATCATCACGCTCGGTAGTGATTCGTCGTCTACCTTGACCCGGACGACGATCGTAACTTTGAGTCGCGTTAAATCGGGCATAGGCACGACTGACAACAGACTGACTCACTCCCATAGAAGCTGCTACTTCCACTTGAGTGTAGCCCTCTTGAAGGAGGGTAACAATGCGAGCCACAGCTGTGGCAGCTAAATCTCGGCGAGGCATATCAAAATGCCAAAGGTGAGTATCAAAGAAAAGCTTACAGAAAATTCACGAAAGAAATTTAAGCTAGAAAGGATACAAAAAATGTAAGTTTTGTGTGATGAAAAACCGAAACCCGCGGGGGGTATATCAATTTGTTGTTATTGAATTTTTGAAATGAGATTTGAAACTAAAGCAGTTGTGGCGGTCAGAAAGAATTGAATTAATTTTTTTTCGAAAAAATAAAGATTTTAGAGAGAAAAAAATTTTTTTCATTGAAAAAATGAATGAAAATCACAAAATTGCTCATAATGGTGATTTTTGCAAAAACAAAGAATTTGAAGCTTCGGGGCATATATTCAAATTAAATTATAAAGTTTTGATCAATGAAGCACAAATAAGTAAAAAACAGGATTAATTTCACTGTATTATCTTCATTATAATATGAATTCAATTTACACTTCAGTCTAAGTAACACGTGGCCGGCTATGCTAACACCAAAAATTTAAAAAGTGGACATAATTGAATTATACGGTATTTCGTTCACTACAGAATAAATTTAATTAATTTTATAGCGTCAACAACACGTGGTAATTATGCTGTAAAAATGTAGCTTATATGACACGTTCGTAGATTTACCATAGCAGCGCCATCTATTGATTACTTACTCAACTCAGTCAAAAGGTATCGACATCTGTTAGAATCATTTGAAGTTAACAGATAATTGTGACTGTCAAATAATAACAGTCAAATTAATAGCAATAAATTAAAATTGCGACTATAATTTAAGATTTAAACTATCCTATCTCTCAAGTTGGATCGAACTGCACATGGTGTGCGAATTCTATTATAATCGGTTAAGTGGTTTAGGAGTCCATTGAGGACAAACATTGTGACACGAGATTTATATATATTAAGATTGTATAAAATAAAGTATTCCAAACATCAATGGAAAATTTGTGACCTGAAAGTTGCAACGCTTCTTTTAGGTCAACACTAGGGATTTTCAAAATATCCCTTTATTAGAAAATAAAAAAAGCGAAAACTACAGGAGATAAGTAGAAGAATTGGTGACAAATTTCAGAAATTAAGGTTGCTTAATGAACTTCAAACTACACTTCATGGATTCTCACATTGATCAGTTTCCTGAAAATCTTGGAGACTACAGTGAAGAACAGGGAGAACGATTTCATCGACAAAAGTGAAATGGAGACTAGATATCAAGAAAATTGGAATATTAATATGATGACAGATTTTTGTTAGACACTTAAAAGAGATATACTAAGAGATAATAACAAACGGGAAATAAATCCACTGCGTAGATCATTTGAGAACGAAAGAGTTCGATATCAACGAAGAACAGTTCTAAATTCGAGAAAATCGTTCTCTTTAATATAGTTATATGTCATTTTCTATATATATTACAATTTTTTATATTTTCAGATTTTAAACTTATACTTTATGCGTGAAAAAATACAAGAAAAGTATTTAATCATGTGATATAGATTTTTTTTTCGTATTTGTGACTGCAATTTTCTCGATTTTTTAAAGTTTTCTTTTAATTTTAAAAGGTTAGCAGGGCAAGAAAACTTCAAATGTAAACTCAGCGGAACAAAATACATGGAAATAATACTCAATCTGAGTCCAAAAAAATTTTTATTTCGAAAACTTCAATTTTTCATGATTCATTAATAAGGCCTAATTAACTTTAAGATTTAGATTCAGTTATTTGAAATACACAGAAATCATACGTGATCCGGGCCCACAAAAATTTTTTCATTGCTGTGACTGCAGGTTTTTTGCAAGTTTTGGCCTTTTGTTGAGGTTTTTTGCATTTTCCTCAAAACTAGCGGGTAACCTGACCAAACGGACTCAAAATTTGGATTCAGCGGTTCGAAAAACATGTCGGTAGGTAGGTCCGGTCCAAATTACATTCCACTTTTTTTTTTTTGTGTGCCGGTGATAATGCATACACTTGTAGAGCTTCCTAAGAAACACTTTTAAATTATAGAGCTGATGCAAAAAATACTCATCTCAAGATGGGATTGTGGAATATGGATTCAATGGGAGAATTTGATAATTTAGATAAGAAAAAAAAATATTGTTCTAGACGAGCACACGCTATACATCTCAAAAAAAAAATTGTGCTTTAATTTCATAAACACCGTCAAAAATTTTGTTCCGAAGATTCCTCGTTACTGACTTATATATTGGATAAACAGCCTCAACAATTTTTATTAATTTATCAAAAAGTTTGAAATTTGCAATTCCAGTCAACGTATTTAAATCCGAATTAGTTTTTAGTGTATCGAAAAAATCAATATCGAAGTCTCTATTGGTTACTTGGATGCCAAAATCTATGAAATGTTTTTCAGGGGATACACAGGTATCCGATTCCTTTGGACCAGGTTCATCTAATTTCGATTCATTTCTAACATCTTTAATATCTTGAATACATGATCTCAAGTCGGTTGTATTGATAGAGTTTTCTATGCTAGAATCATTTTAAAATTTTTTTTTGTCTTTGGAAATACCGGTTTTTTCGCGAATTATTTTCCACTAGTTTTTTATTTACAACATTAGCAATAGCACTTGGAAGATTACAAGATGGTATTGTATCTGATTTTAAATATCGATGGCTCCTCGATTGATCTGAACATAAAATAAATATTTCATTGGAGCAAATTGAACAAAATAAATATGACATTGAAATTGACAGACATTAAAAATTTTTTTAGAATATTATAACAATTAAATTATTGCGAAAAAAATTTCACATGAGAAAATTGAAAAAAAAAAAATCTTAGTAAAAATGATTGAAAGCATTTTTTTATTGTTATTGATTTGATATAAAAATTGGAAATATTTACAGTTGTTAACTAACTTCAGTATCATAAATTAATAGAGAATAAATAAGGTCTTAAAAATTTTATATTTTAAATGAGAAATTAGATATTAAGTTTAAATTCAAATAATAATTTACATGAACTTAAGAAGTAGTGCATGCATTTAGGTTAGTCTTTTAAAGAACAAGATTATGAAATAACTAATTTTCTGTATCTTATAGAAATATGTATATTTTTAAATCGTAAGTAAAGAAAAATATACAATTATTAACTCACCCGGTAAAAAGTAATCATTTTTAGTAAAATGCGAAGAGCAGACTACTATGTGCTCAGTAACATTTACTCCAATTTTCAAAACTCGTTTCCACGTTTGCCGACAATCCATTTTTTCATCTTCACCAAAATATTTTTGGATTTTAACGAAAAACCGATTAGGTTTTGGAAAATGATGAAAACGAACGTCTGAATTTTGGGTTGCATTACTTGAACATCCATAAACATAACCGTATTTTCTACTTTTGGTTTTTTTTTGGAGAAAATCTAGCTCCACAATTATTTGATAAATCAGAGGCCATAGTTAAATGTTAATTTTCACTGATGTACACTCTTTTTATGATTAATAGACGAAAGATAAATAAACAAAATTTAATAACATGAAAATTTGCCTTGTTCTTATGTATGGCTAACTACCAGCTGTCGCCCTAGCGCTAGTTTATAATGTGACCACCAGTCAGCGCACCATGTCTGGTGACACATACTAATATTTATAAGTGATTGTCTTCATGATAGCTTAAATGTGATAACACATTTTTTTCGGTATCTGGAATTTCGTTCAGTAAGTCTCCTATCCCTACAATGAAAATACACGAGAGTGTGAAGTTAGTGAATAGTCGAAACTCGCAAAAAAATGGGATCTGATTCCTTATTGGTTAAATTTAAGGTGCGCGCGCAGCGCGCTATTCAAATTTCTGGTATCCAGTAAACAATAAATGGGTACTAGGTAAGCCCGGCCGCGGTAGGTTTCGGGTCCCTCAGATGAGTCAGGTACAAAAATAAAGTAAATTTTTAAAGTATTTTACGGCTTCTGCCATTTTCATATGTTACAGTATACGTCTAGAAAAATTTGAAAATAACTATGGCTACAGATTTAAAAGGTTGCAACATCCCGGCAGCCACTTTTCGAAATTCGTAAAAAAAAAATTTTTCTTAGTATTTTACGGCGTCTGCCATTTTAACATATTATGTATTAAACTATTTTCAGCTAACATTAAGAATAGCTGAAATTTTTTCCGGGCGTAACTATCCGGTTTACATCGAAGCATTACCTGCAGTCCGTGCATACGTATGTCCACAGTTGTGATTTTTACATACGTGGAATTTATATAACATTGAAATTACATTAGTAAATGTAAAAATTATTATAAATATACAATTAAACGAATACATCTACTACTCTAAATGTGCATAATAAGAAAGAAAAAGTCCATTATACGGATGTAACAAATATGAAATTTGTAACAGTTTTACCTGCTCAGGTTGGCCCCTAATCAATTTTATAATTAACTAACAAATTTAACAAACAACAATAATTATTAGGGTGCTACCAGGATTTTTAATCACGGTTCCTGGAACCGGTCCAGAGCTGAGAATTCTTAATATTAGGGTAGAGAGAGTGGAATAAGGTGCTGTTGAATAATAAAGATTTAATTAACAATCTGATCAGTTTATTAACAACCAAAATTAACAAATTTAACAATTTAAGCGCTCACTCACACACACTACAATTAACTTATTATCTAACGAAGCGGAGAATAACTGCGAGATAAACGATATTTACAAACGAACCTTCCCAAACGACGATACAATGACTAGACAGGCTTTTTCTAACAAACGGTCTCCCATAACTGTCCTTAACCTAATGGGCTTTTTCTAACAAACGGTCTCCCACACTTGTCCTAAAACTATTGGGCTTTTTCTAACAAACGGTCTCCCACACCTGTCCTAAAACTAAGCTTAAAATTATAAGTCCACCGGACTGCGAAAACAAACTAAACTTTCCACACTTTTATAACTTAAAATTAAGTCCACCGGACTACCAAACTTAACACTGTTAACATTCTCTATCACACATTACCCGTACTAATCTTCACACATATAACCCACACTTAGCTTAATTGATTTATTAATTTTTGTGAGGAAGTGAATTAATTTACACCAATATTTATGTTGAATAATCTAAATGAATCTTTATTTGTCTTCTAAATAATTTATTTATTTACTATTCTAATAATTTTATTTATTTACTATTGAGAGTAATGCTCGTATGAGTGGTAATCTAGATACTGGCGAGTATGTATCTTTTAAATCATAGTCATTCTTGTCTTTGAAACCTCGACATACTAGTCGTGCTTTATAAAGTACATCTTTATTTACTTCTACTTTCTTTTTAAAAACCCATCTTGAATCAATGATGTTTAATTTTCTTTCAGTTTTACTTGCTTCTTCCAAATCTACGAATTCCCAGACGTCATTTTTAGTTATAGAATCCAGTTCATCCTTGATAGCTCTCATCCATTGACATCTTTCACTTGAATTGCTTGCCTCATCATAATTGATTGGTTCTTTGTTTAACGAAGTGATTAAACAATTTATCAATTCTTGTTCATCCTTCTTTGATTGATTTTCTGACACATTGACGCTTCTTACAAAGCTTATGTCTTCAATTAATTTTCTATCTTTATCCTTTTCAGATTCTAATTTTCTTTTCATCTCACCTCTAGTACAGGGTCTAATTTCTTCTGATGAATTCTTCTTTTCATTTAAGTTTTTAACATCTAGTGGATTTTTGCGGGGACTTCCTCTTTTTCTTTGTTCCGGTTTCTCCTTTTCTTCGTTGATTTGATCTTCTAGATTATTTGGTACATTTTCGTTTGACTTCCAACTAATTTCATCTTCAGTTTCTTCTATTTGTTTATTCTAATATCCATCTTTGTACACTAATTTTTCATTAAATCTAACATGTCGTGATTCTAGAAATCTTCCTGTATTTGGATGCCATAGCGAGTATCCTGTGGGTCTATATCCCACCATGACTGCTTTGATTGCTCTCTCGCTGAACTTGTGCTCTGGTTTTGGAATTCTAATATATCCAATACATCCAAATCTTTTAATTTTGTCAAAATGACAATTTTCATTTTTGTTAAACTTCATCAGTGGTACGTTGTAATCTATGGATTTGTGTGGTGTTCGATTGTATGAGTGCACTGCTGCATCTACTGCTAACTCCCACATACTCTTAGGTAAACCAGAATCTAGCATATAGGTTCTGACTTTTCTTTGTAACGTAGCGTTGAATCATTCTGATACTCCATTGTGTTCAGGAGTATATGGCGGGGTTAATTCTAATTCTATCTTTTCTTTTCTTAAGACATCTAAAAATTTTCCACCAGTAAACTCTGTTCCTTGATCCGATCTAACGTAGCATACTTTCTCATCTTTACCAAGTAGATTTCTTGTAGATATGAGAAACTTTTCTAATGTTTCTCCTGATTCATCTTTAGTCTTTACTGCATATGCTCTAGCTAATCTAGAATAATCATCTATGTACACATTAATAAATCTTTTGTGTCCTGGGTATGAGGTTGGTTTTATCGGACCCATCGTGTCCGTATGTATTATTTGTAGTGGTCTTGATGCTCTTTGTCTAGTTTCTTTAAATGGTAATTTTGCATCTTTGACATAATACATATTTCACAGTCTAAAATAGAATCATCAAATTTAACCTTCTCTAATTTATTATATACTTTCTGTAATTTCTTGAGATAGTTCAATGAAGCATGACCAAGTCTTAAATGCCATAACATAGCTTCATTTATTTTACTTGAATCTGTTGTTCCTTGCTCTAATGGATTTGATATAAATAACTCTCCTAAATTCTTAATGTTCTCAATATCGTCTAACTTAATTGTATTTCTAGTTATTAAACTATAATCCCAATTAAATATGTCATTCTTTGAGTTTTCAGTGTGTTGTTTCATTTCTGGAGATGTTATATCTTCTTCCTTCCTTCTAATTGAAGAATCCTTTAACTCTTCATTTTCTTATTCTCCCTCCTTTCTTTGCAAATCTATTTCTAGTTCATTTGTAGTATCGTCTTGGATCATCACAGCTTTACAACGATAAGCGTTATATCCCCAGTCTAATTTATCTTCATTGCCTATGTAGTTCTTGACTTTGAAGTTCAAGATCCAGTTGGGTTTTTCATATGTTCCTTCTAGTATTACTTCTTCTAAATTTTCACTAAATACTCGCAAAAACTTATTGTAACAGGGTAAAATTACCCTTAATCGATAAGTCACCGGATATCGATAATTATTCGACATAGCACTGGCGCGTCTCGATCTTCGGGCCTAAAGGCGGAATAGGAGGGGGTGAGTTTGGGTTAAAATAGGTGAGCCGTGCAGTGGGAAAGGGAGAAGTAGTGTGACCGCCAGACTTAGTGCCACGGAAATCAAGAAGGACCGATCCCCGGAGTAGTGACGAGACGAAGGAAGCCAACTACAACTAGGACTTCATCCTCAACGAGTGAGTTGGATCATCGTTTTGTTCGTCAAGGTATCAATTGTTGCTCTGTGGGAGAGAAGTGGACCGCGGTTTACCGAATACCCAGTTACTTCTCCTAATTAATCAATTGGATCGTAATCGACATAAAAAATTAATTAATTAATTGTGGAATAATTGCTAGTTTTGGATTAGTGATTTTCATGGGGGTTTATACCCGAGGATCACTTAATCGACCTTGCGGGAAAATTTAATAACTGAGAGAAATAATCAATTAATTATTTAACATCCGAAATTTCGTTAATTTTATTGTTGTAATTTTTATAATAATTAATTTAGTAAAATTGATTGATTTTTGTCCTTGAAAAAGATCGACAAAATTTTATTCGTGGAATTTTAGTCAAGCGTCAATTTTGTGTCGTAGTAAATTCCAATACCCAAGGTCAAGCAAAACAGCTAGCGATTATTCTAGCAATCAAAATTGAATAACTTAGAGTGTGTCAAATTTAGAAGTGATAAGACTGGAAGTAGATTGTTGACAGTATTTTTTATTAAGAAAATTATTAAGAGATAATTATTAAGAATATTTTTTATTAGGAAAATTATTAAGAATATTTATTAAGAGTTAATTATCAAGAATATTTACGTTAAGAATTTAATTAGCAAGAATAATTATATAAGGAAAATTATTAGTTGAGAGCAGAAAATTATTAAGAATATTATATTAGGAATTTTGGTTGAAAATTTTAATTGTAAAATTATTTTATCTCGTGATAATTTTAGAAAATTTAGAAATTTTGGGATTAAGTCCGTGAAGGAGTTAAATTAAAATTACTGAAGTTGATAATTATCGGTTTGGATTAAGTCCTAGGAATCAATTAAGTGAGCCAAAATTGTCATAGTAAAGTTTAGTCAGAATTAATTAATTAAACTTGTGTTAATAATTTTGAACGTGATTGAGCATTTTATATTGTAATAGCTAGTTGAGAATTGGTTGTAATTGAATATAGTCGTTTTATTAATTTACTAATGATTGAATAATTTAATTTAAATATTTAATTGAAATTAATTACAATTGATTTTATTAAAGTAAAATTATTAAAGTAAAAATCAGAATAAAGTCAAGTCAGTAGTGTGAGTGTGAGACAAGTGTGGGTTATGTGTGAGTTGCAGAGTATCTAGACCTATGTTTCGTCGCTGGGTTGTTACTGCTGTAGCTGGAGCGGGTTATGAGAGTGGGCTGCAGAGCATCTAGGTCTATGTTTCGTCGCTGGGCTGTTGTTCTGTAGTAAAGTGTGTATAAGCTGCAGGAGTATCTAGGTCTATGTTTCGTCGCTGGGCTGTTACTCCTGTGAGCCGAGTTAACGACCCCGGTATATGATTCGTCTCTGTGCGGGGGAGGTAGATTTAGAAATCGGGTAGACGCCGAGAGGGGCCCGTCACGTGTAGACGCCGAAAGGGGCACGTGTTAGAAATTGACGGGTAGACGCCGAAAGGGGCTCGTCAAGAATAAGTTAGAAATTGACGGGTAGACGCCGAAAGGGGCTCGTCAAGAATAAGTTAGAAATCGACGGGTAGACGCCGAAAGGGGCTCGTCGAGATTAAGATATTGTTAAGTGTAGTTAGTGTGTGCGTGAATGAATTTTGTTAACTAGTTGTAAGTCAATTCTTGTTAAGTTTTATTTCTTGTTGTTAATAAACTGATCAGATTGTTAATTAAATTTTTATTATTCAACAGCACCTTCCTCCACTCTCTCTACCCTAAGATTAAGTTTTCTCAGCTCTGGACCGGTTCCAGGAACCGTGATTAAAAATCCTGGTGGCGCCCTAATAATTATATTGTTGTTTAGTTTTGTTGTTTATTTATTTAAAAATTGATTAGGGGCTAACCTGAGCAGGTAAAACTGTTACATTATCATCTAAATAAATCTTAAATCCTTTATCTACTAATTTTCTTAATGATAATAAATTATCTGATACATCTTTAGCACTAATAACATTTGATAATTTAATTATCTTATCTTGATTCGTATAAAGCAAAAGATCACCTTTTCCATCTATTAAAATATCAGCCGATTTATTCTTATTGGCACTCTTAATTACTTTGTTTTCACATCTTTCAATATTACTTAATATTAAGCTATTATTTACGATATGATCTGTTGCTCCTGAATCAGCAATAAATTTAATGTCATCTATTAAAACTTCATTTAATTGTTACTTACCTTGTTTTTCATCAGTCATTCTTTTTGCACTAATGCCATCCCGTTTGAAGGCATTTTGTGCTAAGTACTGATTATTCTTATTATAGTTTCTATCACGTCTATCATTCTTATATGGTTTAGAATTCACATTATGTCTAACTCTATTAGTTCCCTGTCTGTCTAATTTACCTCTAGATTTGATATTATTATTATTATTTATAATCTTACTTTTGATCCTGCCATCCTTGCATTCTGAACCCTTATGAGATCTTATCTCCTGGCAGTAGTAGCAGAACCATAGATCTTTTGACAAGGGACAATTTTCAATTTTATGTCCAGGTTTGGCACATCTATGGCAGTTCTTCTTGCCGTCAAAGTTAGCAGTTTGAGCCTTAATCGTCTCTTCTCCGTCGTTGGTCTTCTTCTCGGCCTCTAACTGTAGGATAAAAGATTTCATTTCATTTATTGTCATCTCTTTTGAATGAGACCTTTTAATGAACTCTGCGGACATTAATTGAGGATTTATTGGGGTTATAGCTTGATAAAACGCAGATCTAATTTCTTGCTCAGTTAGTTGCTCCCCATCTCCACAAGATTCATATTCTCTAATGATCTGGTTAAATCTTTCACAGAAATCATTAACCTTTTCATTCTTTTTCATCTTAATTGAATATAATCTTTTTCTAACAGAGCTTGAAGTAAGCTTTATCTGTTCTTTTCTACAAGCTTTGATTCTTTTTAAGACTTCTACAGGTTCAGAAATATCGAGAATTTTCTTGTGATAATCTTCATCTAAATGATTAATAAATAATATCTCTAACCAGACATTTTCTTTTATGGATTATTGAATTTGGTAAATTATTTTCATTACTATTATTTTCATCTATTACATCTAATAAATCACAACTGGTTAGTTCTGATTTTAAATAATCAAACCAAATATTATAATTTGATTTTTGAGTTAACTTATATTCTTTTCTAATGTTAATCTTATTTTGATTTAACAGTAATGCATCTTTAACCAAGTTCAATTCTTTAGTAATATTGTTATTCCCATTTGTAGCGTCTAACTGTGTTCTATCTGAGATATTAGGAACTATATGTGAATCTTTTACCTTAGTTGCTTCTATTTTTGCCTTCTCCCGATCTAGCTCTGCTCTGCGTCCATCTACAGTCATCTTAAGAGCTTTAACTAGTTCGTGAGTGACTTCCTTTAATCGTTTCGCAGCTCTACCGAGTGTTGCTGCCATCTGGCGAGTCTGTTTGTTGGACTCGACCATCAGTATTTTCATGTCTTCAAGTTCTTTGTTGCCAACCATCACCATTTTTTCACTGCTGACATTCTTGGCTTTGGTATTTTCGGTTTTATTTAAAATACCTTCATCTTTATCTGTAAACATATAATCTTAATTAGTATCTGGAATTTTGTTAACATCTAAGCATCTTAATGTCTAAATAGGCCTCATCTAATTATTCTTAAACACTTTTATACTTCTTATAGTGTATCTTCTAGTTTAGTTTACAGCTTCTAAATTATTCTATAATCAACACTTACTTGTCGACTGGTCTGGTTTGATAGGTGTTGAGAAATTATTCATCTAAACTTGTAACTCTTGTTCCTCTTTGTTCTCATCAGTTGTTTTTGATGGTCCTGCATTGTCTTTGTCTGTCAAATGAGTCAATCCCTTGCGGAATTGTGACAGATTATGGAGGGTATCCATATTTTTCTCAATTTTTATTTTTAATGTTGGATCTTGTCCAACATTCTCTAAACTAGATGATGTTCTCTCAGAACATCCGTCGCTGTCATAGTCGACCAGTTGAGCCTTTTCTTCCGACTCTGACATCTATTTCGGATTTTATGAAACAGAATTTAAATTTAATTAATTATACATTTAATTAGTAATTTATCATCTAATTAATAATTTTCCATCTATCTCTTATTATTAATATTCTAAAATTCTATTCGTCTAATACCAGATACTCTTCATAATTAATTCTGTTTCGTGCTTCTAAATTAAAATGAACGCACTGCAATTCATTTCAATTTGAAACGCAAGATTGATTATCTACATAGCACCACCTCGAGTATGCACACCTATTTCAACGTACAGTTTTACGCACGGCAATGAAACAACGTTGAAGGCGGTTGATCACGCACACACTCGGGATACATTATGCAAACAAAACAACCTCACAAACTATAAGATACTTGATACTGAACGCAAGCATCGCATATCTCAAGTTACCGAAATATTTCTGATATGTATTTTATATTGATCAATATTGATGACATGTCCAAATACATTTTTATTTTATTTCAGAATTTATTATGATTCATAATTAAATTTAAAATTTAGTTTAAATCATCTTAAAACATCGTAATCTAAGATATTGTTGTAATACACGTGATTTTATATATACTGTTATTATTATGACGCTGTTATCCGACATCTTGAAATTTTTCGCGCCTACCGCTTCACCGGTTATTTCATCATAAAACAAAAGATAATCTACTTAGTGTTAATCTCTTTGTCACAATCTAATATACTGAAAATTATTTTCAGAAATTTATGAATTTATTTAATGAAGCAAATCAATTTTTTTTAAGTTATCTAATTAGTCGTCTATTATTACGCATCTATTGCGTTCCATCTTTTATGTGCATGCATGACACTCATCTATTAATTTCGTCTTATCTTCTTACTTAATTTTTGTAGATTTTATTTTCTAAATTAATGTTTATAAATACTCTTACCTTATAATAAATCACTTCCACAAAAATTTATTATATTTTTAATAAATAAAATCACAAACGCTGTGGTAGCGTGCACTGAGCCTCAATAACCTGTGAGGAAGTGAATTAATTTACACCAATATTTATGTTGAATAATCTAAATGAATCTTTATTTGTCTTCTAAATAATAAATAATTAATAATATGTTAATAATAATATTATAATAATATAACGTAGACCGTAAAGAAAAATAATTAATATAAAGAGGCACGTGGTAGCACGTAATACGACCAAGTGTACTACGCACAAAGAAAATATAAAGAATGTAGGGGAGAGGAGTCGCATGCGCCGTCAAGCGGCGCGTAGATCGCCGCCAACTCATTAGCGATAATAATAATAGTATAGATATATGATAATAATAAGCTTAAGCGGACTTGGGTAAATCTTGACTTCTTAACAATTTTATTAAAAGAAATTGATTTTAATTTGCTTACAATATTATTAAATTAAATTATTCAATCATTAGTATTGAATGAAATGATGACCCTCAATTAATGACCAAATTCCAAAATAACTTTAAACTAACTATTAAAATTTTCAAATTTCGATTGCAAATTTTAATTCTGTATTAAAATATTAAATAGATTAAAATTCCTAATTAATTTATTATCGTAGTCTTAATAATATAACAATAATTATTTAATACGATAGAGTTTACTACCTTGAATTAATTTTTGATAATTAATTTAATCACAATAAAAATTTTTACAATTAAGTTCAAAAATTATTAATATAAAACTGACGATGAGTATTAATTAGTTATAACCAGATTTCTCAGTAAAATTTTTCAATAAGAAATAACTAAATTCTTAGACTTAATGTCCACGCTATTAATTCTTAATTTTCGGCAAATTTTAATTTATCTAATCCACGGACCTAATCCCAAAATAAATTAATTATCACGTAAAAATAATTTACAATATGAAGTAATTTTAATAATTAATTCCTAATATAATTTTCGATAAAATCTTAATGATTTTCTAAATTATGAAAATCTACAAAAGTCGAAACATTCATTTTCTTAGCTAGAACATTCGCTAGTTTAGTTGTCTTTGACCTTGGGTGATTGGAATTTACTGCGACACAAAATATGTCGACGCTCGACTAAAAATTCCACGAGTCAAAATGCTTGTCGATTAATTTTCAAGCAACAAAATTAATCACTTTTCTTGACTTGATTGTTATAAAATAATAACAATTAATTAAGCAAATTTTCTAGATGTTGATTAGTTTAATTGATTAGATTTATTTAGTAAATTTTTCCCGCAAGGTCGGTTAAGTGACTCTCGGGTATAAGCCCCCATGAAAATCACTCAATTCAAACTAGAGAATATCAAAATTCTGATTAACTAAATACTCGTCGATAAAACGATCCAATTGATAATTAAATAGGAGAAGTAACCGAGTATTAGGTAAACCGCAGTCCACTTCTTTCCCACAGAGTAATAATTGATACCTTGACGAATAAAACGATGATCGAACTCTCTAATTGGGGATGAAGTTCTAGCGTAGTTCCATGTGTGTGTGTGTGCGTGTGTGTGTGTGTATGTGTGTGTGTGTTATTTACTTTTTTTTCATAAAAGCGAAAAAAATCTTCCAAAGACACCGCTTTCATTGAAAGATAATGGTTGGTAGAGTGGGATTTTACCTACTAAAAAAAAACTCCTCTCTCTTCTCCCGTGGATAGTACGGAGATGTCTGAATCGGAACCGCGAGATCATTACTTCAATCCAGTCCATGTTGCGTCTTACGTCGCCTACTCCTAGTTACTGGTCTCTTTCTGCGGTGTTTTATTTTAAAAGGCACTGCGCGTAGGCTGCGATAGCTGACTAGTTATCTTCTTTTCTGAACATGCAGGCAATTAAGCTCTCGGGGGAAAGCGTCGAGCCAATAGTTTCTTCTGAGCTGCTTCTGTTGTTTTTCCACCGATCACACCCGAAAAACTGTGTTCGGCGTCGTCAGTTTTGTCTGGGCAGTATGTGCACGTTGACGTGCTATGCAAACCCATCTTTAAAAAAAAAGGCGTTCCACTACCCATGTCCCGTTGATAGCTGCTGGATCACGAGGAAGTCCGTTTCTTCATGCTTTCGAGAGAGCCAGACGTTTATGTACAGAACCAGAGGTGCCGTCTATCTGCCTGTTTTCCCGGATGTCCATCGATCCTGCCACTTATGCCGTGTTTCCGTCTTTATCTTCGCTCTTGCCTCCTTAGAGTTGTCACCATTTGGTTTGGCGTTGTAGATTTTCATTCTCTCAAACGCTCGTAAATCGATTGGCGCAGCACCTGCTATTACCAGTACTGCTAATTATGAAACCGTGCGGTAGGCACATATGACTCTGAGCGCTCCTCGCCGTTGCACTGCCGCTATCTTTCGCCGATACGTCTTCTGTTCAAGGATATTCACCCATATCTCTTCTCCGTAGAGAAGTATAGAGTGGATTACTTCTAGAAGCACCCTCCTTTTTCTGGTTCGTCGCCCCATTGTGTTGGCCATGATTCTCGACAGGTTGGATACGGTCTTGTCTGCTTTCGTGCAAGTGTGTTCGAGGTGTTCTCGGAAAGACAGTTTCTCGTCGATCACAACTCCTAAATAACGCAGTGCCATTGTAGATGTCAATGTTGTCCCACCCATGTCGACGACGAAACGTTTTGGGAACTACTTTTGTCGAGTCAAAACGACGATCTCGGTTTTTTGCTCGGCGAGTTTCGGGTGTTGTTTCTCAATCCTATTTTCGACGGCGTCAATGGTTTCTTGAACAAGTAGTTCTGCTTCCTCGGCACTGTCTACTACTATCGTAGCCGCGACGTCGTCTACGAAGCCCATGAGTTCCACTTGTTTTGGCAACGGGATTACTAGAAGTTCGTCATAGTTCGCGTTCCATAGGTTAGGCCCCACGATTGAACCTTGCGGTACGACAGACGTTATGTCATATTCTGGTAGGTCTTCCGTCGTTTCCGCTATCAACGTTCTTTCGTCAAGATAATCATCTAGAATGTCACCCCAAGATGCGCAGTAGCCTATCGGATCCGGCCCTTGCTTTCCAAAATGCATTGGACCGGGTTCGAGTCCGGCGTACACCAATGAATATTTTCAATATTTAAGTGTATTATTCTGCTGAGCCCAAAAAAGTTAAAAACGAGTTTCAATCTCAAAAGTTCCCCTCTATTAAGTCGCTCATGACCTTAGTAGTTTATGCGACTTTGAATAAACAAAAAAAAAACAAAAATGTCACCCCAATTCGCGCTGTTTAAGGCGTTTTTGATGTCTAGTGTGAGGATAAGACACACCTTGCGGGCTTTGAGGCTACCAGATCATGCTTCTCTCACTGTCCCTACGACTTTCTGGATCGCGCTGACTGTCGATCGTCCTTTCCGGAAGCGATGTTAGTTTGTGGCAAAGCTTACAGCACGATCGATGTCATTGCGTATTCTTCTCTGTATAAGCTTCTTGAGCAGTTTTCCAGCGATGTCCAGCATACAGAGTGGTCTAAACGACGAAGGTGATACAGGGCTATCTTTGCCTTTGTCTAACAGAACCAATCTCTACTGCTTCTAAGCCATTGGCAACGTGCCAGTTGCTAAGCATGCGTTGTAAGCGTTCAGAAGTATATCTGGGTATTCCAGGGCTATAATCTTGATCACTGATGCCGGGACAACATCGGGACAAGGTCCTTTTCCTGTCTTGAGAGTCTTTGCCGTATCTTGTAGTTTCTTGATTGTGAAAGGTGTTTCGCTGTTTTTCATATAATGTTTTCTTTCCCGCGGTAGGTGTTTGGGAAACAGCTCAGCTACGATGCTGCTCATTAAGGCAGGTGGTTTCGGCGCTTCTGGTGAAGCCTTTCGAAGTCGCTTGGCGACAATTTGCTAGACTTTACCCCAGATGTCTTTGTCAAGGTCGTTACAGAGCTCTTGCCACAATTTCGCTTTGCTTGCTTTGATAGCTCAATTCAGATTCTTTTTGGCCTGCTTGTACTTACTCTAATGTAGATCTTGATTGGGGAAGTGTTTTGGAGCTCTCGTTGCTAGCCGACGTAGCTCGTGGCATTTTTTTCCGAAGTTCTGATTTGTCTTGAGACCACGAGTATGCCGGCCTATGGAAGTCTTGCTTTTTTATCCGTGGCATAAAAGCATCCCATAAAACGTCGATCGATACCATCGTTTTTAACACGAATATTTCTGTCTCGTAACGAGTATTCAGAATCAGGTTATTCTGAAAAGAAGACGAGCTTTGTAATAGAGAAGTTCGTAGTGCCTCTAAATCGAGCTTTCTAGCATTCTATTTCCGTGGTCGATAATCACGACGCGGTACCGGAAAAGGTGCTAATCGAAAGCTGAATGTCACATGTTGGTGATCACTGCCACTGTGTTCCTCTGATACTGTCCAATTCTCGATCATGTTCGCGATTGTTGGAGTCGCCAACGTGATATCGAGGATAGATTCCCGGTGTTCATCACAATGAGGTCGAGTCTTGCGGCAAAGTCTGCTACTTCTTTGCCTCTAGTATTAGAGAAGTTAGCACCTCATTCAGCCGATTTCGCGTTGAAATCGCTAGCCACGATGACTTCCTCGTTGAACATGCCGATGGCGTCTATGTCTGCCATTTTTTGTCGGAACACCTGAATCCCTTCGTTGGGTGAAAAGTAGACGCTTATAAAGTAGGTCGTGGGGGTTTTGATCCAGACGAATCCTGATCCACTTCCGATGTTGTCGACGGTAATGTTCTTCGTGTTAGCGATCCAGATTGCTGCTGTGCCGGATATATCAACGAACCATGCTCTATCTTGGATGTTGAGATGTTGCTCGCAGATAAGTCAGATGTTAATTTTGTCTTCGAAGGTACGCTGGCACAGTAGATTTTGCGCCAAAGCACATCTGTTCAGGTAGCCTTATAATAAGCGCTTCATTTCTGCTTTCTCGGGACTTCGGTAAGTGCGGTGCGGAATGCCTTACAAGCCCCGGAGCCGGCTATATGACATGAGCCATCTTTAGCATCTTTGTCCGATGTACGTAGGAAGAATTTTGGCTTCTCTGTGCAGTTTACGGATTTTTGGTTTTCTCCGCCACATTTATAGCAACACTTGCTTCTGTCCGGTCCCGTACAGTTTCTTGTTTGCTGCCCAAAACCAAGGCATTTAAAGTATCGGGTAACTTTCGCAACTGGGCGTATGCGATAGTTAACTGAGGCTGCCTGATTGCCTCGTGGTGTAGGTTTTATCTAGTTCACACTGTTTATCTCCAGGCTGTCGGTAAAGTCACGTTTGAGTGCTATATGAACGTCGTTCTCGGTATAAATTTCACCCAAGTCAAGGATCTCGATCGTTGTTTTTGGTGTGAGCGTTCTGACTGTACCGATATATGCAGTTGCTGTTTTTATCACAGCCATAAAAGCAGCAGTGTCTTCAGTCTTGCGACCCATTTCTAGGAGAATGCCCCCGCGCTTCATTTGTTTGATAGACTAGGCCTATTCTAGTCTCTGTCGGGTTAACCTTGGCCTTGATTTTCTCGAGAAGATCGGCGTACGTTTGCCCTGCAGCTGGTTGGACAAGCACAGCCTTAGTTCTTTTCTTCTTCCTCGGTTTCTTGGAGCCACCCTTATTTGGCTGGTTTTGGGCTTCCGTCGTTTGAGCCGCTGGCTCCTGTTCTCTTACCTTCTTTTTCTGTTGCCGAGTCACTTTGATGCATGTGTTTTTTCGGGCAGTCTTCTCCTGTGCTGGATTGTCACTTGCTGAGGAAGGGCTGGGCGTGGAATGCCGCCTCTTTTTGTTTTCCTAATTTTTTCGAAATATTTTAGACAGTGTTAGAGCGGAAGTTTTGCCATTATTCTTCATTAACATAAAACACCTGAGAAAAAAAAACAATGTATGCTCGCTCCACCCATGCGCGGCCAAGTGTAACGAAAAACTTGTCAAATGAAAGAACTTTGAAAGCTCTACGATTGTATTAAGAACAAACCACAAAATTTCATATTTTAAATATAAACTTGGTGTAATCTTCCTTACATTTATACATATTTATTTTCGTATTAAAGAATTTTTCCTTCTGTAGTTAAATGTCAAAATTCTGAAAAATTGTGAATTTTAAATTAAAAAAAAATTCACAATGCAAATAATATTAACTACACGCAAACTTTATAAGAGTCACTTACACTTTAAAATCATTAAAAATGACAAAGAATATTTGCGACATTCATTTTGAGCTGGTGTAACATTCTAGGAAATCTTTTTTTTTATTATTCAATATAATTTTCCTCGAACTACTCCGGGGAGCATTTCGGTTGTATCACTGGCGTTTATCACTAGCTAGGTAACGGAAATCTCTCGCGATAAGGAGCCGTCGCGGCCCGTGGTATGCTCAAACATCCGAATCAGCATGAGACTTGAGCCTCGACGACTCTCTTATGAGTAACCTGAGATAGCGTCAATCATAAGTTGTCATAATTGATCCGGGGAGACAAAGCCAGTCCTAGTTGGGAGTTGGCGAAGCGTGGACATGTAGGCTTATCTCTCCTCCCATCATTATTCTTTTCTATCTTTACTCAATAAATGAACCTACCGTTTGATCGAATCAAACTTTGTCAATTATGTACGGAACCCGACTCTGTTTGAATCCAAATTGATAGATTCTAAGATTATAAGTTCGGAATATGGAGTCCATCGTCCAGCAGCTAAGGGAATTTCATATGGTAATAATTCAGTGATAACTGAGTAAGTTCACCTGTAAGGAGGCACTCAAGGTCTATCGACTTCCGCCCGCCATCTATCTGAACCTAATTAATATTAACGACCTATTTCGGGAACGTTACAGCTGGTCAAAATATACAGAATAAGACACTATAGCCACCGAACTCAAAATAACACGAAAAGGTAACGGTGTTTCAGGAAAATACCCGATTTTACCGTAAATTGATCATCATCGTTTCATTTTACCGTCAATTGAAATCTCGAATAATTACGGTGATTTTACGGTATTTAATGAAAATTTCACTGTAAATTCCGGTGAATTCACCGTGAATTATCGTGCAGACACGGTAATTTTACGGTTTTTTTCCCGAGAAGTTCGGTCTATGGCCGAATTACGGGTTTTTACTATGAATCGCCGTAGATCAACTCAATTACGGTATTTTACCGTGATTCGGATTCACCAGGGATACTATTACAATTATATTCAACAGCTTTTTCAAAATTGATTCAGTTATTGTTAATTAACTCGAACGTTTTTCACCAACATTAGTAAAAAAGTCAACAAAATTATCCGCAACTGATTTTCTATTGGAAAGAATTTCTTCATCGCTAATAATACAATCAATGTCTTTGACTTGAATATTTTTCCAAACTTGCTATTTACATAATTCCACAGTTTTTAACTACCATTACAATAATTTCTGACTTTATCAGATTCAAAATTATTTGTGGTTAATTTAATCGTTTTGTTAAGAATTTTACAGTTGAACTATAATGACTTTTAAGTTTCACATTGTCTCTGACTAAATTTCAAATATTTTATAATTGCTCTTCAATCTCATACGAAATCATAATGCCCTTAGTTATCTATTGACGACGTGGCCTATGTTCATTTTTGTTATTTCTGGTATGAAACTTAACATAACTAACTAAACTCGTGAAAAATTATTCCGATCAGACTTGATATGTCCTAATATAGCCATACCAAAATTTTTGGTATAACTTATAAAAATTGGAAGATGTATAAATTCGATGAAAAAATTTTCAAATTCACTCCAAAAACTAGCTAATTTTGTATTTTTCATATTTTTCACAAAATGATTTTAACGCTTAAACGCTTAAAATTGCACTTTTGACGTTTTTGAGCTCGTCGAGGTCAAAAATACAATTTGTGTGTTACTCTGAGCTCTCCGAGCTGTATATATATATATATATTGAGACACTACAAAATGTCCCGACTTTATCAGCCTGGCGAACTACCACCCGAAATTTCCGTTACCGACACTAGCTAAAATAATCGGTAGTCCCGTGACGTCACAAGACGGCACGAGGAGGGGAAAAACGGTCACGAACCCCGATACTTGAGCGGTGATCGACACTTCGATCTATCCCCCGGTGTCAACCACCACGTTAGATTTAGCTTAGTCAATCTTACCACTATTACCACTATACTACTATTACCACTATTAGGTGATTACTCACCAAAACTAAATAATTATTAACAACTACCAAATCTACTAATTAATTAATAAGTTTATATCATTATTATTACTACTATTCTGTATTAAAATATCATTGCGTTATTATGAATAATTAACCATCGACAACCTAGACTATTGGTAAAATAATCATCCTACAAATTTATTGTATTTCGTCACCGAATATAATAAATATAATTCAAGTGTTTAGTTAGTGAAATAAAATTAAGTTTGCTGTAATTTTGTCATCAATCAAGTTAATTTATCCACTACAATATTCACCTTACGTAATTCAATCTAATCAACAACAACACCAAACACGGAAGAAGGACCATCTGCACAGTAACTTTTGTAAGTAAGTGAAATAAATTTAACTGGCACACGTGGTAACTTCTGTCCCACAATCTATCTAACCAAGCTCTCTTAAAACAAAAGACAATCATAAATACAGGAGCGAAATATCCCAGGGCAGTGGACCAAAATTATAAACGAAATCCAGGCGACTAATTCTTATCCGCGAGGTTTAGTGGCCTGGAAACTAAGATTTTTCAAGGAAGTAAAAATTCTAGTGTTTCAATATATATATTGAGACACTACAAATTATCCAGTTCTTATCAGCCTTTAATTAGCCGCCCGAAAACCTTCGTTACCGACACTGGGTTAATTTTAATTGATTTTTCCTGACGGTAGGAGACCCGGGAAATAGTGGGGATGAACGCCCACGACGCGTCCAGTCCGAAAATTATAGATCAGACTTCGATCCAACTACTAACTAGATACATGCTACTAAATCATCCGATCAATCTATTATATTTCTCACTATTACATTCATACATTCTACTCCATAATTCTATTGTATTAATACTAACTTTATATTGTTTAATTATATCATTTATTCGCTATTGTTAATAAAATAGATGGTAATAAAGTTATAATTTATCGTTACCGAATACACGTGTTTAATTGGTAAAATTAAGTTGTGTGTGAATAAGTTAATAAGTTGTTCATCGTACATCAACCATATTCACCTTGAGGCCTTTGAAGGACGTAAACCTTCAGAGATTTATTGTTCAAGGATTGCTGTGCCAATCATCCCAAATATTCTAATCATCGCTGCGTATTGTAAGTAGAGAAAGAATTATTACTGGCAACACGTGAGACTTCGTATCTTCCTAAACAATTTCTACACTCTCTATTTACCAAAAACACGATTTACGTTGTCTGTAAGGAAGCGGATTACCGAGAGCTGGTGGTCCAAAATTAATATTTAGAGGTTCAACCGATTAAAATTCTTATCCGCGAGGTTTTAGTGGGTTGATAAATAAATTTATCATAATAAAGAAAAATTTATGTCTCAATATATATTTATATATATATATATATATATATACAGACACCATCGCGGGAGTTGTCAAAGAAACTGTGTAGGACCTCAAACGTTGAGATCTGATAAAAACTCGATTTTCAAAAAACGGGGTTGAAACAATAACTTCCCGATTTTTGAAAATTTTAAATTTTCTTAGCGGAAAGTTAATAATATTACTGTCGTCGTAAAACCAATCGGTTACCGTTTTTTATATAGTTCAAAATTTACAAAAACTACAATTTCTTTTTTTTTTTAAATCTAATATGAAATTAATATTATTATTTTTTTTGTGCAATGTTACGCCAAATGGAAAAATCTTTTGTGTATAATTTACGTATTTATTATGACATGTAATCTTCAGTTATTAATTTATCATGTAACAGGCCGCTTAGAGTGCCACCTGTTGAGAGCTTATTTTTAACTAAATCGAGGTCTGATACACACGTATCGTTTTTGCTGCTATTCTTTTTGTTTTTTTTTGTTGCTTTTCATTGAAAAATTATTATTAAAAGTTGTCACAGTGTTTGTCCACTGTGGCATTTCCCGCCGGGCTTGAACACGTTGGTGTTGGAGGCTCCGCCAGGTGGCGGCACCTCCCGAGCGAGTAATGAAAAATTCAATAGACTTAAGATTTAGTTTTATGTTAAATTGTCTGATTTATTTTACTTTTAGCCCAAGATGCGGCTAGGATGGTCGCCGTCGAGTCAAATTAGTGGGATTTAATTGTGAGGCTTAATTTGGAAAATTCAGTTTATCGTATTATTTCAGTTTATTAAATTAAACGGGGCCCAAGTGAGTGGCCGACGGGCCTGAGAATGCCCGAGGCTCCCAGTCTAGAGCAGACGAGCCTGACGCTCAGCTCAATTTTATTTTTCTTGTTATGTCCAAGGGCGTGTTTAGAGCGGTAGCGTAAACGGTGGAGGATTGGACTAACGAATTAAAGAATACGCAACGGAGGTTTTAATTCCGTTGTTTTAATTATTTATGTGGGACGTTTTCGAGATACGAACTTACCACGCCTTCGTTTGAAACTGACGGATTTTTATGAGAGTAGATGTACTTACTGTTACAGGAACTTTATTGATGGTCAGATCCGTGGTTTCAGGGCAGCTGTTAGCGCCGGTTCCTTGATTGGGCCCTTTGGTTGGTTCTCGCAGCGGATGGAGTTGGATGGATTTGGGCTGCTTATTCTAAGGGCTTCTTATTTTATGAAATTAACGAACTCGAATGGAATTTCACTTCTTTCTAAGATTTATTTTTATAAACATTAAAACTTACACTTTCACAAATTGATTTTTAATCGAAATTATATTAATGAATTTTATTTATTTGAGCTAACGTCCTCCAGTCCTCCGAAGGGTAAAGTGCGCAAATTTAGCTTTTAAAGATATTTTATTTAAACTTATTGCCCGGATTCTCGCCTAAGTGCAGAGCAAATTAGAACTTTGAGATTCCGGTTCTCTAGGATTGTGTTTAATAACTAATACGTGGCCTGCCGGTTGACCCGAGTCTGAACTCGTCTTAAGTGCAGCGCAAATTAAGATAAGGGACTTTTACAAGGCACGGGCCCGTCAACTAAACGCGGAAGTCGAATTAATTGAGCAAAGACGAGGCGTTGGCTGTTGATCGCCTTTTTAAATACTCGCGGTGCTGAGATTGCAGAAGTCCCCGCTAGTCAACCAGCAGTCGCGTAGCTTTTATTTTATTGTGGCTTTCGCGCATGGAGAAGTCTTCCATCTGCGCGGGTGATTTAAAATTAAAGAAAAATTTTGGGGTGGACATAACATTCTTAAACTCACGTTCAACTCTAAATTATTGATTAATTATTCAAATAATAATTATGGTTGTTTTCGAAAGTATTATCACATGCAGATGCTGGTCTGATTTGCGTCCCGGGGAGGAAATTGCTTAGCATTTGGTGGAATTTGAATTCTTGAACGGCACCGGCGGTAGCCCGAGGCGACGAAAAGTCCTTCATGAGGGCAGGTCGGTAGCTTCAGCTGGCAGCATGCTGCCAGCGGAATAGATCGTCAGTCACGGGTGTGATCTGAATACACGTGCACCAATGTGTTCAAGCCAATCACATTTTAAGAAATTCACTGCTATTAGTTGACGTTTCATAAACAATTTCGTAAAATCTTGGTTAATTAGACTGATAAATTTTGGTAAGTCCTGGAAAATTATTCCACCGGGAAAATTGCTGAGAACCTCCCGAGCGTGAACCGGCGCCGTTTTTCTGCGAGAGGCCGCTTTTTGTACCACGTGGTTGGCACGTGGTAAATTCTTTACGTTGATTTATTGAAATCAAATTTAATTTGGATTGAACGTGAGTTAATTTATCAGTTAAAGTTAAAATAACCTGCCGGGGAAAATCTTTTGGCGGTTGACATCTTGATCGCATCTTGTGACTCATGTCAATTTATTAGGCACTTGCTTGAAAAGAAAATTTATATTGCATTCAATTTTATGATTATTATTTTTCATATGTTATATTATGATCATACTTATATTTTTCAAGAGTGGTTCTCAAGAGTGGTGACATTGGTGAATGTCAATTATTATAATTTTTATTTTGAACATTATTAATATTTAATATTTGTGGATATTAATGAATAAAATGATTATTAATTTTACACAATCGGCAATTGGTAATGTTGAATACTAATTATTGTGATTTTCGCTTCGAGCATAATTAACAATTAATATTGCTAGATATTAAGTGACGACATAATTATAATTTTTGCATAACTTACGATTATTATCAAATATTAATTATTATCATGATTATAATCACTCGAGCGTGACTTATTATCTATATTGTTAAATATCAAATATTATTGTATATTATTTTTTGTCAAGTACTACTTATACTTAATATTGTCAAATTTAGATCATTATTGTAATTCTTGTTTTGAATGCGATTATTATCACTTCCAAGCGCATTATTATCATAAATTGAATTGGAAAGAAGATTATAAGCGAGCCAAAAATTCCATAAGGGACTTATTTTGTTATTTAAAAATAGAATTAAGTTGGCCCACTGAGGATCTCAGTAATTTAAACCTCTTAGGCCTTAATCTGAATAAATTTTCTATTTAGAAATTCTATTCTACTTATTTCATTTTATTTAATTAATTTCGTTAATTGATTTCTTTGTGCTGATCACTTAACTTTCTTGGACTCTTTTCCTACGATCCGTCTTCCTGTTTCAATAAGATCATCTATAATCTTACCGATAATTAATCATTCTTTGTATCGTGTTTTATATTTGATCCTAATACTAATTTAATCACATCGTGGTTCACATTTTCCATTCGTATTAATATAAATCGTCAATTAATCGTCCAGCGCGACCCCTGGAATTTTGATCATTTTTGGTAATTTTTATATAAAATTACCTGGCGTCCAAATTGTGCACTAACCTAGCCTGAGGAGTTTCCGAGTTAAATTTATTATATATATTAGAAAGGGCGAGCGTAAAATACTCTACTCAGCTGGTACCTCCGCCACCGGTTAAATTTAGTTAAATTTTGCGGAACAGTATTGTTACAAAGTTGATTAATCGTTGTTGATCAGTAATATCAACAATCTACGGATTGCTACGACGGTAGTAATTGCTGTTTTTTGTGATTATTGCTTAACCTTGAAGTTGTGCCGAGGTTCGACGGAATATTGACGGTGTCACGGAAATTTTTCTTTGTTGAAGTTACGACGTGGTGTGACTAAAAATAGACCGGTCACACAAAAATATCGAAGGGTTATTGACGATTTGGAGTGGAGTCAGCGCTGGTCATACGAGTGGGCCTCGGAAATGCCACGCGTTAAAATATTTATGTTTATATTGTTAAAAAATGGTTGGATTTTTTAAATTAAAAATTTTATCGCCTTTGAAATAAATAGTTGTAAATCTACTTACCTGTTAGGCTATTATTACGTAACAAATAATAAACCGTTGATCAAAAATTTGAAGCTTAAAAACTTTCTTGCATCGATGAAAAAATTAATACAATTGCAGCTGTAAATACTAGATTAGTAGATAAAAAAGTTATTGTATTAGGAATGTCGAAATTAATTTCATCCGTAGCTTATGATCACAGTTGCAATTTACAATTATTAACATGAAATTGGACAAAATCTACAAATAGAGAGTCGTTAGTAAAATACCCTTATTTTAATTGTTAAAACATTATGAATGAACTTTTCTTCTCTTTAAATGGTTACTTTTACTTAATTTAGAATACTTGTTGATAACTTTTCTAATTTACTCTACTCCAATCTCAATATCATTTTTGTAAGATTCCAATCTCAATCTCATTTATGTAAGATTGCAAGAAATTGTTGAACTTTTTTGTAAATTATCAAAAAATAAAAAATTTGTAACTTGTATGAAATAATTATTGTTATTAAGAAATTTTTCAAGATTGTTGAAAGGTATCTCGGTTAAAGGTCCAAATGTTTTTAACCCAGAAAATATTTTAAAAAGCTAAAATTATTTTGAGTGGATTAAGAATTTCTTAGACCAAGAAAATTTTCTTAACTCAAGTAACCCTTTTCTTCTGTATTATCATGATCATCTAATAACATGATTGCCATGATTTTAACAAATTTCTCAAGTTTGATGGAGGAAATAAAACATCACTAGTGACTCCTTTAATTAATGCAGAATTTGACGAAATTTTAACTACTGTGTGTATACGACTCAGTACTGTACAGACCGTAATTGATCGTTTCCTGCACATGACTCCCTATTTTTGAGCGCTTCTAATCTAAAATTTTAGTGCACTACTTATTACTACTGTACAAGTAGTGTATTTACTTCTAGTTATTATCACTGCATGACTATGACAAGCTTTAATACACTGTTGATATGATTAGTCTTAGCCAATGATGCAGCTAATATTACAAGTAAGAATCGCCTGATAATTATATGTTCTTGATTAACAGTCATATCCTAAATTCGAATTTTTATTGTAGATTTACTAACTAGATTTAAATATCAGTGTCGAATTGAAACATAACTATTAACATTATTCAATTACGGATTATTGTCTTGATTCGATGGTTTTAAACATCATTCATGTTAATAGTTAACAATCATCAGTTTCGGTTCTCTCATACAAGAAATATACATTTTAATGTATTATACCATGAATTCATCTATACATGAAGAAAATATATTTCCCATTCTATAATTAACATATATAAATCTCTCTATAATAAAACTTATATAACTCAACATATATGCTGGTTTATAAAAATAAAATATACAGCATAATATATAAAAATACGATATATAAATAACATGTATAAAATTATATCTGAGGTATATTGTTGGTTATATTAGAATTCATATTGTTCGGTGAACAGGCCCAGTAGCGATGAAGTCGCTCCTGGGGGCCTCCCAATTTAATGAGCCGAGCCTGATGGCAGCTCATTCCCGCAAATTTTGGTACACTTGCGTCTGAATATACTTTCTGACGCCACGATCACGCCACGTGCATCGATTTTTCCTATTGGCTATCGATGGCGACATCGTTAGACGGAATTTTCCGATTGGCCGCTTACTCCGCTGACATGCGCAATTAGCCTTCTTCACGAAAGTGACGAGGAAGAAGACTGATTATTATAATTATCTTTTCGCTTCCATTTTGAGTTCGAACAAGTCGCTTTCTTTTTTGAGTTAAATAATTTTCGCTTTAAAAATTAACCGCTTTCGCTTTGGTTGAAATTCTTTTCGCTTTAATTAACCGCTAATAATTCGTTTTAGTTGTTGCAAATTATTGGGAATTATTTGTGCTAATTTACCGCTTTTTCAGTGCCGACAGAGTGTAAAAACACGTGTGTCAACCGGCTTCGCTTTTGCTAACCACGCTGTACATTACAAATCCGCTTTTATTTAAACAATCCGCTATTGAATATATTAAATATTTAGTGTATATATTGTGAATAAAATTAGAGAGTTATTTTTGATAATAATTTATGCGTATTAATTGAGATATCCAGTCCTAAACCTGATCCGTAGTTTTTCCGCTATTTCAGTATTTTACATTTGGTCCCTCGAGCCGGATCAGGCTGGCTCTATCTCAATTAACTTACAGTAATTATTCCGCTTGAAATTTGTGTAGTGTTGAGTGAGTTTTACTACCGCTAGGAAGGGTCGAGTGTCAGGAGCATAGCTGAGCACATCGGGTGCTGCTCCTGGTAGTCATTCGTACACCGGTACGCTGAACATTCCGCAATTTGACTGAAAACTCGACTTCGGGCCTAGTTAACCGCAATTATGGATTTCGAAAGTGCACTTGCAATGCAACAGCAGTACTTGGTTGCATTGTATGCCTTGAACGACCGCCTGACTGAGGAAGAACTCAGTAACATGTCCATGACCGCTTTGGAGTCCGTAGCCAAACAAGGCTCAAAACTTTGGCTAGACATTACAAATTTGAACTCCTTACTGTTCTCAACCTACAAAGAGGTGCTCCAGCATGATTATCATACTGGAAACCAATACACTGATGCTCACGCCGCCTATGGGCTCATGGACACCCGCATTGCCAACCGCATGGACGCTCTCCAGCATGAACTAGACACTAGAGATGCTGCACAACATCAACACCTCGCCCTGAACAGCACAACCTTCATGGGAGGGTCATCAGGCACCGGACTCCCAAAAATCAAGCTCCATAGCTTCTCAGGAGACTTTAAGCGTTGGGGTTCATTTAGTCAGCTGTTTTCGGACATAGTAATAGACAATGCACTTCTGAAAAACAGCCAGAAGATGCACTACCTCAAGACCTTCACCAAGGACGAAGCTCACCAGCTCATCGGCAACATGTCATCGACTGATGAGTCCTTTGAGCCCGCTTGGAATCTGCTTAAGAGCCGCTACTCCAATCCACGCCGCGTGGTCGCATCTCACCTTGAAGACCTCTTGGTCGGTGAGTCAGTTCCCGCCCGCTCAGCCGCTAAACTAGATGCCTTGCTGTTATCAAACCAGAAGGCATTGGATTCTATTAAGGCCCAAGGTGTTCCAGTCGAACATTGGGACCTGATGATAATCCATCTTACGCTTCGCCGCTTACCGCCCGCTGTAAGAGAGGATTGGGAGACCAGTCTTGGGTTGACTGATGACATGCCAACCTATACACAACTACACGAGTTCCTCAAGTCCAAGGTCAGGGCTTGGGAGAACTTAGAGTCCTCTACTGAGCCTAAGAAGCACGCTGAAGGTCAAAGACCTGGAGGTTCCCGCACTAAGGATCATCAGAAGCCCAAGTCTTCTTATACCGCTACACAATACAAGGGCAAGCCCAAGAGAAATTGCCCGCTGTGCCTGGAGGAGCACTATATGCTGTTCTGTCCGACCTTCAAGGCCGCATCCGTACAAGAACGAATCGATATTGTCGAAAGGTACCGCTTGTGTTACAATTGCTTGGGCCCACATCGCGTAGCTGATTGTAAAACCGCTCAAGGATGCCGGAAGTGCAGTCAACGTCACCACACTTCCATCCACAAAGATACACCGCTCAAATCAGCTCCACCGCAACAATCAGAAACCGCTCAAGGTAACTAACCGTTCCATTAGACCGATTACAACTCGACATTAATCGTTGTTGCTTTCAGATCCGCTTTCCGCTCAAGTTTTGTTAGCCACCGCTTTAGTCCAGGTCCACCCGCATCATGGTAATCCAATCACCGCCAGAGTTTTGATTGATCAAGGCTCAGAGCTCTCTTTTATGAGACAGACGCTTTTTAGAAAGCTTGGACAACCGCTACATCGTGACATGGTCATGCTCAAGGGCATTGGCAATGTCTCCGCAGGAAGCTCACTAGGAGTGAGCACAATTGAGATTCGTTCGCTGTATACGACCGCATCAATGTATGTCAGCATGCATATTCTACCAACGCTGACGGTAGATCTTCCATCGTTCGTGATTACTGATCCGAAATGGCCGCATCTGGAGAATCTCCAACTAGCTGACCCGCAGTATCTACAGCCACGTCCTGTAGATATTATTCTAGGTGCATCACCATCCGCACATATAATGAACGCAGAGATCAAACGTGGACCTCGCAATTCTCCGATTGCACAATCCACCACGCTTGGTTGGATTGTCTATGGAGTAGTCACCGCTAAACACGCTTCCACGTCACATGCTACACTTCATGCGTCAATTGATACCGAATTACAAGACGCTATCGCAAAGTTTTGGGAGCAGGAAGAAGTACCATCAGGGAATTCATCGCTCAACATCGCTGAGGAGGACGAATGTGAAGTTCACTTTCGTCAAACGCATTATCGACAGCCTGATGGACGCTATGTAGTGAGATTGCCGCTTAAAGCTCCCGAGAGTCAACTTGGTGACTCTATCAACGCAGCCATGGGGTCACTCCGCAGATTAATTACTCGCATGTCGCGAGAAAAGGATTATTCTGACATGTATCGCGCGTTCATGGCAGAATATATTCAACTAGGACACATGGTACGAGTTCCAATCAACGAACTGCCCGCAAACGCTTATTTCTTGCCTCACCATGGGGTATTGAAACTTGATAGCACCACTACGAAGCTCCGCACTGTGTTCAATGGTTCCTGTGCAACATCTACAGGAATTTCATTGAATGACATTCTCCACGCAGGACCCAAAACGCAAATTGACATTTTTGACGTGATGTTGAGAATTCGATGTTACAGAATTTTATTCGCTACTGACATCACCAAGATGTTCAGACAGATAGACGTCGATTCGCTAGACTGGCCGCTTCAGTGTATTCTCTGGGTAGATGAGAATGACCTGGTAGACGCTTACTGTCTCAAGACAGTCACCTACGGGACCGCTAGTGCACCTTTTGACGCTGTTCGAGTGCTCATCCAACTGGTCAAGGATGAAGGACACCGCTTTCCGCTAGCTGTTGCTCCAATGTTGCACACACGCTATGTAGATGACATCTACGGTGGAGCAGACACTGAAGAAGACGCTATCAAGGTTGCAGTGCAAACAAAAGCACTTTGCGCCGCAGGCTGCTTTCCGCTCGCCAAATGGGCTAGCAATAGTCCAAAACTACTCGCTGAAGTCGCTCAAGAAAAGCAGCTGGATACACCGCTTAAAGAGATCAGTGATGCACCAGTAAAGGTTCTGGGCATGTACTGGAATTCGCATACTGACGCTCTCCAGTTCAAATACACGATACCCGCAGAGACGCCTAAGACAAAAAGAGCTATTTTGTCTGAAATCGCTAGGCTGTATGACCCGCTAGGACTACTCGCACCAGTGGTCGTCAAAGCCAAGATCTTTATGCAAGATCTATGGCTAGATAGAGTGTCCTGGGACGAACAATTGTCACCAGACCTTATCCACAAATGGACTGGATACCGCGAGGATCTTCGAAATATTGAATCCATCCGCATTCCACGCTGGAATAATATAGCACCTGGAGCAACTACGGAATTGCACGGGTTCTCTGACGCTTCACAAAACGCTATGGCTGCCGCAGTTTATTTGAGAGTCACAGACGCTGAGGGGAACACAAAGGTCTCACTTTTGTGTTCCAAAACGCAAGTAGCACCGCTGAAGACAATGACAATTCCACGCTTGGAATTATCTGCCGCCTGGTTGCTAACTCAACTGATACTTCATGTTAAAGAAGTTCAGTCTCTAGAAAATGTCAGAATAAAACTCTGGACTGACTCCGCCGTGACTCTCGCATGGATCAAAAGTCCAGCAACACGCTGGAAGACATTTGTCCGCAATAGAGTGGGAAGAATCCAAGAAACTCTTCGAGATGTCTCCTGGAAATTTATTCCAGGAAAGCAAAACCCCGCTGACTGCGCTTCAAGAGGTATACCTACGCTTAGACTGAGACAACACGCTCTCTGGTGGCATGGACCAACTTGGCTTCATGAACCAGAATCCTCTTGGCCCACTCTGGAGCCTCCAAAGGACAACGCAACGCATCGGGAAGAACGCCAAGGTCTGACATTAGTAACTTGGAAGGCAGAAAAATGCCTGCTCCAACAATTACTAGCGCACTACACACAGCTGTTTCCATTACTTAGGAAACTCAGCATTTGGCATCGTGTCATCGACCGCTTCAAAAGAGTTCCACAATCTTCGTTGGCCTACCCGCTTACTCCATCAGACCTGGAGCGCGCTAAATTGACCTTGATCAAGTTCACTCAGAGTCAATACTTCGCTAGAGAGATTCACACGCTACAAGATGGTGATGGTCTGCCAAAAAATAACAGCATCACCAAGCTGACTCCGTTCATCGACCATCAGGGGGTCCTGAGAGTCGGTGGCCGCTTGAAGAACGCATTGCTGGACCTAGAAGAAAAGCATCCAGCAATCCTACCACGACACTCACCGCTTACATCAATTTTGATTGATGATTCGCACCGCAAAACGCTTCACGGAGGTACTCAGCTCACGCTCGCTGATTTACGCAAGACTGTCTGGATCATTGGAGGCCGTGTTCCAGTCAGATCATTTATCCTACGCTGTGTTATCTGCACGAGACATCGTGGAGAACGTGCTCAACAGTTGATGGGTCAACTACCTGCCGCACGAGTACAGCCAACTCGAGCCTTTATGCATACAGGACTCGATTACGCTGGACCCATCACACTAAAAACATTTCAAGGACGTGGAGCAAAAACATACAAAGGCTGGATCGCAGTATTTGTATGCATGTTCAGCTCAGCTGTTCATCTAGAGATAGCCACTGACTACACCGCTGCCGCTTTCATCGCCGCTTATCGCCGCTTCAGTAGTCGCCGAGGTATCTGCCACACGCTATATTCAGACTGCGGAACCAACTTTGTAGGAGCAGATAAAGAGCTGAAACGACTATTCTCTGCAGGATCCCGCTCACTTCGAGAATTATCAGTATTGATCGCTAAAGATGGCACGAACTGGAAGTTCAATCCGCCTGGAGCTCCACATTTTGGAGGAAAATGGGAAGCCGCTGTGAAATCAATCAAATTTCACCTCCGAAGAACCATCGGAGAATCGCTACTAACGCTTGAGCAATATTCAACGCTACTGGCTCAAATTGAAGCCATTTTGAACTCCAGACCGCTTACACCGCTGAATGAAGATCCTGCTGACTTGGCAGTACTGACACCAGGTCATTTTCTGATTGGACAGTCACTCACCGCTATACCAGAGCCGTCGCTGACAGAGGTACAGCCCGCTAGGCTCTCGCACTGGGAACAGGTCCAGCAAATGATGCAGCATTTCTGGAACCGTTATTACCAGGACTGTATCCACCGCTACCAGGCCATATCAAAGTGGCATCATCCACGCAACGAAATCAAAGTGGGGTCAGTTGTACTGATCACCACTGAGGATCACCCGCCAACCAAGTGGCCATTAGCCAAAGTAATTGCTGTCCATCCAGGAGAAGATGGGCAAATCCGCGTGGTAACTGTTAAGACAGTTGACTCAGAGCTAATACGACCAATTACCAAGCTTTGTGTACTACCGCTAATGTACGAAGACGATGATCTTGTCGACGTAGCCGCCAACCCAGGGGAGAATGTTCGGTGAACAGGCCCAGTAGCGATGAAGTCGCTCCTGGGGGCCTCCCAATTTAATGAGCCGAGCCTGATGGCAGCTCATTCCCGCAAATTTTGGTACACTTGCGTCTGAATATACTTTCTGACGCCACGATCACGCCACGTGCATCGATTTTTCCTATTGGCTATCGATGGCGACATCGTTAGACGGAATTTTCCGATTGGCCGCTTACTCCGCTGACATGCGCAATTAGCCTTCTTCACGAAAGTGACGAGGAAGAAGACTGATTATTATAATTATCTTTTCGCTTCCATTTTGAGTTCGAACAAGTCGCTTTCTTTTTTGAGTTAAATAATTTTCGCTTTAAAAATTAACCGCTTTCGCTTTGGTTGAAATTCTTTTCGCTTTAATTAACCGCTAATAATTCGTTTTAGTTGTTGCAAATTATTGGGAATTATTTGTGCTAATTTACCGCTTTTTCAGTGCCGACAGAGTGTAAAAACACGTGTGTCAACCGGCTTCGCTTTTGCTAACCACGCTGTACATTACAAATCCGCTTTTATTTAAACAATCCGCTATTGAATATATTAAATATTTAGTGTATATATTGTGAATAAAACTAGAGAATTATTTTTGATAATAATTTATGCGTATTAATTGAGATATCCAGTCCTAAACCTGATCCGTAGTTTTTCCGCTATTTCAGTATTTTACACATATTAATAGTTATAATTGAAATTATATATATTGCCATATATAGCGAAACCTATATGTAAGAATATAGTGAAATTGGCCACTTATATGATCAGTTATTTAACGTATATCTTCTCATATATTCTTACTATATATGTTATTTTCATACGGGTTTCTTTTATTTATCTAACTATTTATTATTGCTATAAATATGTGCTTGAGTTATGAATAATTTGATTTGTAAAAGTATTTAATCTTTGCAAATGAAAAATTGAAAAATTACTATTATATAAGTCTCTGTTAAGATTCTTCCTATTATGATTTCTGTTTCAAATCGTACTTCAGAAAATTTTACTTTCAATTGGATTTTTTTGTCATGCTGTTAAGAACCGTTCCCTTTTTTCTTTTTTTTCTGTTAACACTCATTGAAAAAAACCGTACTATATTTTTGGTGCACTTTTATAGGAAATGAAAACATAAAAATAAAACTCTTCGTCAAATAGAAATTAAAAAAAAAAAAAAAAACCGAAATGCTCTGCTAGGGAGTCAACAATCTTTTTTTTTAATGTTAGCTAAGGCATTAGTTCTAATTACTATCTAAATACCATTGAAGTTTTGATCTATCAAGATTCAAAAAATTGTATGATTCGATTGCTTCCGGGAATAAAATTAACAAATTTTAAAAATATATGTTTAACTTTAAATTTAATAGTATAAATAAGACAAAATTAAATTATACATAAGAGTAAATAGTTCATAAAAATCAATCATTCTTCATAAATTAATCTCGAAACAGTACCTATACTGTTATTCATTTAATTAAATTTATCTACTTAAATAAATTTTATAAAATGTAAATAAAATTTTGATAAATTTATTTATTTACTTAAATTAATAATTATGATTCAAATTTTTATCATTCTATAAAAATATTAATTATCACTGTATCTATCAATTTATGTAAATTTTCTAATGCTTTTCTAATGAAACTCTTCAATTTTTTTTTTTTAACTTTCCGCTAAGAAAATTAAAAATTTTTTGAATCGGTTAATCACTAAAGTATCGAATTTTATGAGTTTAACAATTAATTTAAATTCTGACAAGTAAATAATTTTATATTTAACTATGTATTTCTTTAATAAAATGACAAATAACTTCATATACATCAAATATTTCTTCTTTCAATTCGAAATTATTTTATATCATTTTATGAAAATCTTTAAATAGAACAAAATAATTAATTTGTTTATAATTCTTTAACCACGTATTATTAGTTTTAATTATTAATATCTAAAGTCTACAGCTCTTTTATGAGATATATATTTTTCATTTATAAACGTATTATACACTAAATTATATTATGAAATCAAAATAAGTAATTGAAATTTCACGCGTCAAATCATCATATGTCAAATCCCGTGTAAAAAAAAATTGTCCCAAGCTTGGGACATCCAAACGTGACACAATTTGGGACAATTTTGGGACATCTCAGAAATAAACAGAAATTTTAAAATAGTGCATTTAAGTAATTTTTCGTCAATTTTACGTATTTTTTTGAAAATTTTCAGAATGATTCTTCAATTGTACTACAATTTTAAACGTTTATTAAATGATTTAATAAAAAAAAATTTATTTCTGCACAGCTGTAAATTTGTCTAGGAATTGATGGATAAAACATTTATTGACTATTTTTGGGACAATTGAAGGACAACTTTAGGACAATTTTAGGACATTTTCAGGACATTTCAAAAATATTTTTAGAACTTTTTAAAAATATTTTTAAGACAATTTTGAACGTTTTTTGAATGAATTTAAAAAAGACAATTTATTTTTGCACGGTTATAGATTTATCGTAAGATTAATGGATCAAAATTTTGAGGACAGATTTGGGACAATTTTAGGACATTTTTAGGACTTTTTTGGAACAAATTTAGGACATTTTCGGAACAATTTTGGGACATTTTAGAAATATTTTGAGAACAATTTTTAACGTTTTTAAAATGGTTTAAAGAAATTTCTCGCGCGCGCGCGCGCGCGCGCGTGTGTGTGTGTGTGTGTGTGAACCTCTCGTAACTTTTAAACGGCTTATCTGATTTTATCGCGATTGGTGTCATTCAAAAGGGCTTCGTCAAACTTTGATTTTCTGAGAATTTGATTCGATTCGGAGCGATAGATTTCGAGAAAATGCAAAAAAGGTGAAAAAAAATGGTTCTTTTTTAATTTTTTTCAAATATCTCTGAATTGGCTAAACCGATCGACTTAAAAAATAAGTCAGCTCTCAACCGTGAAAACCCCCATCAATCGCTACCAAAAACGTCAAATTCAGTTGATGCGTTCGTGAGATATCGTTGTCGAAAAAAATCGAAAAAAAAGTTTTTTTGTAATAATTTCGAAATTTTTTGTCAGATCAATTTTTTCGTTGAAAATTTTTTATAAAGCTTAAAAAACTACATCAATTGCCGCCGACCGCGTGAAAATCAGCTGATTCATTTAAAAGTTATTCCCGTTTGAAAATTCAAAAAATTGTGTTTTATTAATCCGCTATTAGAGTTTTGAGCTCGAATAGCTTAAAATGACACAAACATCATATTTTTTAGCTCGAAAAGCTAATTTTGATCGCTTAATTACAATGAGCGCGAAGTTGCAGGGATGGCCTTTAGGGTCAATCGTCATCCTAATTTTTTTTTTTGTTATTTGTTTTTCGATTCAAAAATATTGCGAGACGCTAAGACGTTCCGTGTTTGAATGAAACTGGACGTTTTGTTTTTTTTTTTAATTGAAAAATCTTTTGATGATAACTGAACGAAGAATATTTGACAAAATTTGATGCGACGGAGTGTGTAAGGAATTTTTGTTGTTGTTGATCAGATAATTAATTACTGATTTCAATTGGATGCGACGAACTGATTAATTTTTTTCTCGTTAATAAAATCTTGCGTACCGGCGAATCGACGACACTTTGATTATCAGTGTTATTGCGAATCAATATTTTTTTATTTTTTTTATTTTTATTGTTTAATTCGTTATCACGAAGTATTTTTGTTGTTCAATGAATATTGGCTTATTTTTTTTCAAAACGCGACGAGTCAATCCGTGTAAATTTTCCCAAATCTTTCCTCGTTTCCTTCTTTAACAGAATTTGAACTCTTAATACCCGCCGCCCGACGAAGAGTCCCGGATCGCAGCAGCCGGAAACGACGTGATTGGAGCCCAGCTCCTGGCCTCCAACCGAAGGTAAGGCAGATAGGCAAAATTCATTTATTTCCGGCCTCAACCTCGACAACGCATGAAATCGAATTACCCGTTAAAATGTACTGTTAAAATTATTTGAAAATTATTGAAAAAATTTAACTAATCGATGGAATATTTGTAAATCTGACAACATATTAGTTAGTTACAAAGACATCATTATGGAGCAATTATATGTTCCGCACTGTCGAAACTAGTATTAAAAGTCTTCGATAGATGGTGCATGGCCGCGGAACCGTTCCGTTTCTAGATACTTGACTTTGAAGAGTTAAGTTCCAATAAGAGCAGGATTTTTGTACTTTATTGTAGAGTGTATCTGCTTTTGAATAAAATTATACAAACAACTATAATAAATTTTGTATCAACTACGAATTGGGGTTATTCATATTATCAAAACAAAAAAATAAAATCAGAAATGATCAATTTCCTACATGATTCAGGTTTGTCTATATCTCGATATGGTCATATCAGCCCTAAACAGACCATATCGTCTATGCACTTTTTAGTTTGACTTGTCCACATTTTGGTAAGATAGCTACCTGCACAGATTAGACATTGAGACACTACAAAATGTCCCGTCTTTATCAGCCTGGCGAACTACCACCCGAAATTTTCGTTACCGACACTTGCTAAAATAATAGGTAGTCCCGTGACGTCACAAGACGACACGAGGAGGGGAAAACGGTCACAAACCCCAATACTTGAGCGGTTATCGACACTTCGATCTATCCCCCGGTGTTAACCACCACGCTAGATTTTCAAGTCAGTTTTACCACTATCCTACTATTACTACTAATAGGTGACTACTCACCAAAATCACTAAAATCTATCAAACTTATTGTTTAACTAAAAAGTTTATATTATTATTAATATTATTATTTTTTGTTAAACTAATATCATTGCGTTTATTATCAATAATTAATCACCTATAACCTCGAATATAAGTAAAATATTCATACAGCTAATTTATTGTGCTTCGTTACCGAGTATAATAAATTTACTTAAAGTGTTGATTTAGTGAAATAAAGTTAAGTTTTGTCATAATTTTATCGCTAACCAATATTCATTTGTTAACCATCTACGTCTATTCTGCGTTATTTTGTACAACCAACTACAAAGCCAATCAAGGACGAAGAACCATCTTTGCAGTGAAATTTGTAAGTAATTAAAACAAATTAACTGGCACACGTGGGAACTTCTGTCCTAAAATTAATTAATCAATCTACTAAAAAACCAAGACAATCATTAAGGAGTTACATGGGTTTAACGGTTTCAAAAAATCGAAAATTTTTTTTTGTCTTATTAAATTCTATAACATCTCTAGAATATTGTTCTAAATTTTCAAGTTGATCCGACTAATAGTTTCGGAGATACAGCCTTGAAAAGGTGGACGCTCGAGGTCAGGTATAAGCTGAGGGCGCAGTAGGTAAAACGCAGCTGCAGCTCATCTATTGTTAGCCGTAATTCTTGTCCCTTTTTTTCTAATAAATGCCTTTTAAAGTTCTAGAACCCAGATAACGGAAGGTGTTCGTAGAAAAGATAGACCTAAAAAGAGGAAACAATCGTTTAATCCAAAAAATCCTGAGGTAAATAATAATTCTTTCACGAGTACGTCGGCAAATAAATTAAAAGGCGATGACAAACAGCACGTGCCAGAGGAAGCCACGCTACAATATTCGATCATTGACTTTGCTCTGGTTTTTTCTACACTTTCGTGTTTTGTACGGTGTTCAAACATTATTGAAAGTGGAGGTGAAGAAAAATTTTGTAATGGAAAAGTAAATTTTAAACAATACTCCAAATTCGGTCTGGGATTTGAACTTGTGGTAGAATGTGAACGATGTATGCCAAAATATATTTTATTATGTCAACAAATTGGCAGAATGTATGAACTAAATCGGCGGTTCATTTATGTTATGCGAGTATTGGGTTTGGGTCTTGTTGGATGCAAGAAGTTTTGCGGTTTGATGGATCTAAGCAGCTCCTTTTTGAATCAATCAACATACGACTTCTATATTAATAAAATACATGAATGTTTTACCATAGTTACTAAAAAACTGTTCTCCTCTGCTGCTACAGAGGAAAAGCAATTGACAAGTTTAGCAAACAACATGGAAGATACGACAGATGTGACTGTCTCCGGTGATGGAACGTGGAAAAAGCGTGGTTTTGCATCACTTTATGGTATTATCAATGAAGGGATATCAGCATTATTATCAATTATTCACGGTATGGACCTAAAACTTGGTCCAAATTCCCATGAATATGCCCGAAACATGGATGAAAACCGGGTGACCGCAGCCAAAAAGAAATCTACCAGCGAGACTCGTGAAGCCAGGATTCGTCATAGACTGGAGCAGAAGGATGCCCTGGACATTGCAGCTGCAGCAGGTTCTCTACTTTATGGCCCAGGAATCGACGATTCAATGTAAGTTAGAAAAAAAAATTTTTCCCACTTTTATTGTCTCTTATAACTTTAAACGCGTTTTTCTCAAAACTAAGTTATCAAAGTCGGTTGTCAAGATTTGTTGAAAAAACCCTCAAATTTATCATTCGGCATCAACAATCGCACGGACCATGACTAGAGAGCTAGTCATGGTACTAACAAACGCACGGACCATAACGAGAGAGCTAGTGAAAATTATTCTAATCATAGTGAGAAATTATTCTAAGTTGTAATTGGGCCGCTACCTTCGAAACCCCCACTCAGTCCATCGGAGCTAGCGAGCCAATGCATTCATATAATCCAATCCCCTCTCAAATCACCAGACCGTTTAAAAGAGGCAGCGAGGAGAGCTACTTTCACAGTCCACTTCAAACCATCGAGCTAAGAAGAAGAAGAAGAAGAAGAAAAAGAAGAAGAAATTACTCAAGGATCTACAGTAAGCGAGCAAGGCTTACAATCTACAGTGCAGTATTTCGAATAGCAAGCGTGCAAGGCTTGTCTATTCTCAACTCAACGTATTCATTCGGCCAACTCGGATCATATCAGATACACTGAGTCAGTTTCAACGATAGCTACATTCGAGTACTATCCTAACAGCTCTTTTAAGGGCTAAAATCTAAACAGTTCTTTTCAGAGCTCACTATTCAACGCTCTTTTACAGAGCGTGTGAATAGCAAGTCATCTCAAGAAATTAAGACTACTACGTAGTCTTAATAACAACGGTCTTTTTCAAGGCCACCTCTAGTTAAGGCTCTTATTTAAGAGCGTGTGACTAACAAGTCATCTCAAGACTACTACGTAGTCTTGATCACAACGGTCTTTTTCAAGACCAACAAATAATTCTACTTGTAAGAAAACCTACCCAAGTTTGAGGGAAGGTGCCGGTATTAAAACCGAACAAGATTTCTCGCGAACTACTCAACCGATCTTGATGAAATTTTACACAGATCTTCACGATATCATTTACAAGGTCTTGAACGAAGGATTTTTTTTTTTAATTACAACTAACTAAAAAAAAAATGTCGAAAAATTTTCATCGAAATTTGCATTTTTTTATAAAAACGTCTGCCAAAAATCCAATTTTCATTTTTTTTTCCTTCGTCCAATACCTAGTTTATTGTCTTTAATAAAACACGTATTTTTTATTTTTATTTCAGATGATCCTGAAAGAAGTTCTGCTGATAACGCGGAGGCACCGTTTTTCCGAGGGACTGCCGGAAATGGCGTCGTAATGACCGCCATTTTGATATTTTTTTTGAAAATATTACAAAATGTTTATTAAATATGTATCTTTTAAATAAAAAAAAATTTCATTAAAATATTTCATTTTTTATATGTAAAAAAAATTATTGAAAAAAGGCCGTTTTTTGCCCGAGGAAACCCATGTAACTCCTTAATACACGGGAGCGGAATATCCTAGGGCAGTGAACCAAAATATAACGAAATCTAGGCGATTATGCTTGATCCGCGAGGTTTAGTAGCCTAGAGAATTAAATTTTTCAAAGAAGTAAAAATTTAGTGTTTCAACATCTGATATTATTACTTCAGTTTTTATACTTGTGGTCAGGTCTACCACACTTGTAGCACAGGTTGAAATTAAAATAATCAAAAATTCTACAGCACTGACCAATGTACAATCTAAAGCCATTATTTCACAGATGTAGATAAGATTCTAATAGCATATTATGACCTAAGATCAGAAAGTTGGATTTTCTGGCGTATGAGATGTTATGTCCAAGGGCGTTTTTAGAGCGGTAGCGTAAACAGTGGAGATTTGGACTAACAGTTTAAAGAATACGCAACGGAAGTTTTAATTCCGTTGTTTTAATTATTTATGTGGGACGTTTTCGACGTACGAACTTACAACGCTTCCGTTTGAGACTGACGGATTTTTAATGTAGGTAGATGTACTTACTCCTTGCTGGATTGTTTCTTATCCCTGAATCCGTGATTCCGGGGGCTGCTCTTAGCGCCTCTTCTTTTGATTGGGCCCTTCGGTCGTTTTTTGCAGCAGATGGAGTAGAATGGATTTGGGCTGCTTATCTTAAGGGCTTCTTATTTTATGAATAAAGATAGTAGATTTCTCTTCTAGTTTTTAGATTTATTAATAAACACTAAAACTTACACCTTCACAATAGTATTTTTAACGTAATTTATATTAATTAGTTTTATCTATTGAGCTAACGTCCTCCAGTCCCCCGTAGAGTAAAGTGCGCAAATATAGCTTTAAAAATATTTTAAATAAACTTAATGGCCGGATTCTCGCCTAAGTGCAGAGCAAATTAGAACTTTGAGAATACGACTCTCTACGATTAATTTAATAAGTAATACGTGGCCTGCCGGTTGAACCGTGTCTGAACTCGTCTTAAGTGCAGCGCAAATTAAGATAAGGGACTTATACAAGGCACGAGCCCGTCAAGTTAAACGCGGAAGTCGAATTAACTAACAAAGACAAGGCGTTGGCTCGTGCTCGCCTTTTTAAAAACTCGCGGTGCTGAACTTGCAGAAGTCCCCGCTAGTCAACCAGCAGTCGCGTAGTATTTATATTATTGTGGCTTTCGCGCATGGAGAAGTCTTCCATCTGCGCGGGCGATTTCAATGAAGAGAAAAATTTTTGAGGTGGACATAACAGAAATATGATAACCAAGGCGTAGCCTCGGCTATCATGTCACATATGTCGGGGCATCCAACATTCCGGTCGTGGGTTGTATACTATTTTTCTTGCTTTCCAGCCGAAAGTACGCAACCTCGTGGGAGGGGTTTTGTAAACCCGGTTCGAAGCCGAGGTTTTGCCAGGTGTGAGGGGAGCACCACCTGACTTTTGCGAAGCCGAAGTTTTGCTGGTCGGGGCGGCCATGAAAAAAAAAATTAAAATTTGATAAATTAAAAAAAAAAATTAGGAAAACGGTTGACCCTGACGGCCATCCCTGCAACTTCCCGCTACTTTCGTAATTAAGCGCTCGATATTGCACTTATTATGTTTTTGAGCTCTTCCAGCTCAAAAATCTAATTTTCGTGTAGTTTTGAGCTCTCCGAGCTCAAAAGTTTGATAGGAGTTTATTAAATCAATATTTTTGGAATTTTCAAATCGTGATAACTTTTGAATGGATCAACCGATTTCCACGCGGTTGACGGCATTCGACGCAGTTTCATCATCCTCATAAGTTATTTTCAGGTTTTAATTGATCGAACCGAAAATTTCAGAGTAACCCCGAAAAAACACTTTTCTCGGTTTTCGATGGTTCACGATAACTCACGAACGAATCAACCGATTTTTACCGGACTGGCGGCAATCGACGTGGTTTTTTGATGTTAAGAGCTGATTAGTTTTTGGAATTTATCGGTAAAGCGGTTTGAATGTTATTCCAAAAAAACCACGTTTCAAAAATTTTTTTTTGTAGTTTTTTTACAATTTCTCAAAATATACTGGTCCGAATCGGTTTAAATTTTCAGCAAATCCAAGTTTGTTTAAGCCCTTTCGAATGGCACCAACCACGATGAAATTGGTCAAGCCGTTCAAAAGTTATAAAAGGGTTACACACACACACACACACACACGCGCGCGCGCGCGCGGACATCATCGCGAAAACATTCAGGGAAGCTTCCTAGACCTCAAAACGTCAAGATCTGATGAGAACTCGATTTTCGAATAACGGAGTGAAACCTATAACTTCCTGATTTTTGAAAATTTTCAATTTTCTTAGCGGGAAGTTAAAAAATAAGTTATTTTAAAGTTTACCAACAACTGCACTAACTTAGAGTGATAACATGCCCAGAACTTCTTACAAATATTTAAATTCGTTGTAATGACAGAATTCATGTTCATAAGTTGATTAAAAATCATTTTTTAATCAGTAATCGGCGGCTATGAAAGATAGAAATTAAATGATTAAAAGCTTGTAGAGTACATGTACCTATTGTTTTATGAACATTGCTTTACTAGCTGTCAAAATATAAAAAAAAGCAAATAAAATCCACAAAATTAGTTATTGAGCACTCTTACCGGAAGGAATTTGGCAGGTGGAACTGCTGGTGAGCGCTCACACCATATGTATTCTTATATGGGGTAGAATTATTATTGAGCGCTTGCCCCCATAATATGTTTGTTGGACAGCGTTTCTAATGTAATTAGTTTATTGGAATAAGGATCTGAAAAGATTCAAGTCGGACAGTGCTCTCTGCTCAAGAGAGTCTTTAGATCTACTGACTTGAATTGGCTCCAGATTAGTTTTAACAACAGTATCTCAGCCATGTTTGCAGCTTAGGTTACTCCCTGAGAGAGTCATCAAGGCGTGGGTCCCATGCTGACGCAAGATGTTTGGACTATCCGTGGACTCTCTGCCGATGTCTTATTGCGAGATTTCCGTTACTCAGCTACTGATTAAGCCACCAGCGGAGCAACAGATACCTGAATGTCCATCTAAAGAATTGAATAAGATCAATTTATTTAAAATATTGTCACGGGGCTTCTTCATTACCTGTTGAAGGTCATCACCCTAGCCGCGGTTAGTTATCGACGGTTCACAGGGCGCTATGGTCTAAGATGCTCGCGCAGTAGAAATAAAATTTACATAAGTTCCGGGGCCTAGGGAATAAGCGTTCCGCGGGTGGGGATAATCCCACACGAGGGACAAGTGAAGTTGCCGAACGGAAAAACGTTATTGTAAAGCCGGAGCCCGAGCAACTAACACGAGATTTTGGAAATACCAGGTAAATATTAATATTCCTCTGAGATTCCTGTGGAACCTTCAGAGCGATTATTTTAACTTATAAATTTGATAATTACTGCTAAGCATTTAGCCAGCCTAATTATCCAATAATAACAATACTAACTATCCTGAAATTCCAGATAAATTATTGCTGAAAACCCCGAGCTGCGACGCAAGCGAACCGAGTACCGAGAACACCGTGATTTTGGCTGACAGAGTTGCCTCTAATAGAAATCCACGAGAACAGCAAAGAGAGCCGAACTTAAGAGAAGAAATCGTCAAACGTTCTCAGGTACAAAATAAAGCTTAACCTCGGTAAATTATTGCGTCGTTCCCGGAAAACTCTAGGCACAGGCCAGGTTCCGTCTTCCAATCACCCTACTTGATTAATTAATTAATTATTCGAATTTAATTAAAATATCTAAATTATAAATCGAGGTTAAAATTAGTTAAAATAAAATTTGAACAAATAGAAAATTCAATAAGTTGGAAAAATTTAAATTTAAAAATAAAAGAAATAAAATTGGTCAAATAAATTTAGATTAAAATTTACAAATCAGAAATTTTGATATCGACAATTTTGAGTTAACTGCGTCACTTCCCTTGTGGAAATTTTTCGGACTTTTTTCGGAAAAAGACTTCCAAAGACTTCTAAAAACTTTCTCAGAGTTCTTAAGGGTTTTTTAGAGAAAAGTCCGAAAAATTTTCACAAGGGTTATATAAGCGATATTCTGTCGATTAAATTTATTACAAATTAGAAATTAAAATAAAGCTAAAGGAAATTAAAATTAGAAATTTGTCCAAGTTAGATTAAAATTAACCAATAAAATCAACAAGTAAAAATAAAGTAAAATTCAAAATTAAAATTAGTAATTGAAATTTACTTTTGGAAAATTGTCAAAGATTTTAAAATAAAATTACCATAGACACAAATTCCTTAAATTAGAATATTAAAATTGTTAAGCAGTAAATTAATTTATAGAACAAAATTACAAGAGTAAAATTATCAACAAAAGAAAATTTGTTCAATAAACTTCGATAAATAAATTTGTCAAATTGCAGTACGATGATTTTAAAAATAATTAACATAAAATTTAGCCTTGGGAAATTTTTACCAAGTTGAAGACTAAGTCTCAAATCTTGACTGGAATCCAAAAGAGACATAAGCCGATTATTCAGGTAGTTTGAATTCGAATAAAATTTAATTAATCTAACATTTTGGTTGAATAAAACGCTGCTGTGATACTAATAATTAAGCAACCAGAATTTAAATAAAATTATTTATCGAAGTCAAGTTAGGGACCGGGAGATTTGATTCCCAGGAAGTTATGTTGTAAAAAGTATCTTGGATTTTAAAGTAATTGTAAATTAGAGTCAAGTATGTAGTTGGATAAAATTGTTTTATTGAGAATTGTGTGTGTGTGTGTGTGTGTGGAAAATATTTTACAGTATATACTCCTCGTTCACGGGCTGTCGAGGAGGTTAGTATTAGCAGGTTGTCAACCAGTGTCATGGTATCCTCCTCTGTCCTAGTCGACTTCAGGTTCCTTAGTCCCGTAGTGAGGGTCCGGGCGACAGCGGAAGGGCTAAGGACGGTATGAACCTTGGGCAGGGGTCCGGGCGACCACCCAGGGTCATATCTAGAGTCTTAGAGCGTGAGGGTCCTGTGGACAGCGCGATTTAGTTAGAAACTGCGGTATAGACGCTCCTTATGAGGGTACCGTCAGGAATAGGCAACTATGATAGAAACTGCGATATAGACGCTCCATATCAGGGTATCGTAGGAATAGGAAACTTTGATAGAAACTGCGGTATAGACGCTCCATATGAGGGTATCGTAGGAATAGGCACTATGATAGAAACTGCGATATAGACGCTCCATATGAGGGTATCGTCAGGAATAAGTAACTTTTATAAGTATGAGTGTTGGTGTGAGCATTAAAATAAGATTTAATTGTCGTCAATTTGCTAAAATAAATTTATAATTGATGCCAATTTTAATTGTTTTTATTTATGTCAAACTTTTATGATTTCTCTCGACTCTGTGATATCTCTCTTGCTTGGACCGGTTCTGGAAACCGTGATAAAAATTCCAGTGGCGCCCTTAATTATTAAATTCAAATAAAGGGGTGACCAAGGGAAGGTTCAAACCCGTTACAATATAATAATTATAAAAATAAAATACACAATTTTGGGCAAAATTCTGGGAGCGTAACACTTCTTTCCTTTTATTGACCATGTTTAAGGGAATAGCAAGATCACAAGTTACTTTATTTTTAACCATTGCTAAGGTTTCAAGATTTTAATTATTACTGTCATTTTGTCTTACGTAAATATAAGGTACTCGCTCAGCTTTTTTTGGTTTATTTTTAGTTACACTAGCATACGATAATTCACTTACTTGATTGTTTACTTTATTAACAGTACTATCCGGAAGTTTGTTTTTACTCTTTAGTTCATGATTTAATCCTCTTAAGAGTTTATTTTCTACTTTTAACATACACAGGCCATTAAGCTCTGCTGAATCAGTAACATCCTGGTTATTTTTAGACGATTTCAACCACAAGTTGTGACATAAGTGATTTCTAAGATCTTCTTTATGGAAAAATTGAATAAGTGCAACTATTGTCGAGCATTTTCATCCATTGTATTCATGTATTCAAATCCACATTCGATTTGTTGGTTATGGCGTCAATTTAATGTTTTGGACATGTAACTAACATTTCACTCATATCTACCTTTGAGATGTTTATTAAAATCAGGCTTGTGATAAACATTTTTATACACAAGACAAATAACTATTATCCTTCGTGTCTCGCACTTCGAGATTATGAAGGTAGTATCACTACATTTATGTCTTTGACCACGAGTTCAGAGCTGTAAAAAGAAAAAATACTAGCGTTACCTGGTTACCGTGACGTTTCCCTGCAACTGTTTACTCATTCATGTTTTTTGTGTCATACAGACCACACGTCAGTACAATTAGTAAATAGTTATTTTCTTTTTAATTTGAAAATTAATTCTAATAATGGGTCGTCGCAAGTGATCTAGAAGCCGGGATCGTTCGAACGAGAGGACTTCTAAGAGATTGCGTAAATCGGAGGACAACATTAAAGATATTATGTCGGGTTTCCTTATGATGAGGGAACTTATTTCAGCACAAAATGCCCTTGCATCGGTGCCATTTGAGACAATTGCACCAAACATTGAAGGTAATTGTGAATATAATGTTATGGTTAAGCGTTAGCACGAGATGCGATCGTTATATTAACACCGCGTGAACACACTCATGCCCATGAGGCTTATTATGATGTTCAAAGACGAAGAATCATAACAATTACATCTGTTCATACAAATGTTTTGTTCTATTCGTGAGGTATAATAGGATTCATATAATAAGCACACTGTATCTGGAAGAAAAAGTTAAGATTTTACTGTCTTGTTTTATCCGAGACGTAAAATAGGAGCAATGTTAACAATCTAACTTCGACTTCTTTTTTGTTGATATTAAGAGATGTTTAATCTGAAATTCGACTTATCTACAGATGACGATATTCGTGTGAATGAGTCCGAAGATACAAATGTACAGGATCCCTAGGTTTCAAAAGACACCGAAGATTCTACAGTTCAAGTCACTCCAGCCAATGGAACAGTAATTCAGAACGAGAATATCCCAGGAAGTGGTGATTCTCATAAAGAAGTTGCGAAGGAATCATCAACATCAGAGGAAGTTGAGGTTCCTTGGGAGTAGGATGCTGATGGCTTGCGTATCTTCGGAGAAGATCCCGTCCTCAAAGAACCCGAATTGGTTCTGCACTCCAGTGTCACAACACGCTGGAAGAAATACCTGCCAGACGGCTTGACTAAAGAGGTAAAAGATTCTTTATTGAAAAAATATTCTAGAAAGTGTCAATTGTCATGAGAACCGCCGATTTTGAATGACGAGGTGGCGGTAAATTTAAAAGAATCATCCTTGAAGAGGGATAAATATTTCTGTTCAACACAGAAGCTTGCTGGGTCTGCTCTAGCTGCATTGGTCCCAGTGATTGAGTTCTTAGCGCCTCTGAGGGACTAAAATCACGTTAAGAATCTGAAGCAAGTTTGGAACGCTGCGAACCTATTGATTGAGATCCACAGATCTCAAACAGTCGCATGTAAAGCTTGCATCTTGCCTACCCTATCCAAGCATTGGGCAACGGTCCATAAAAAGAGGATAACTAATGATTATTTGATAGGTGAAAAATTGGTAGACAAAGTTAAGAAGATCAAGGCCATTGATAAAGTACGTGAGGAGATGAAGTCAGTTCCTGTTAAGAAGGCGTTCTCAATACCAGGTCATTCAATTGCGAGGAGCTCGTCGGGTCAAAAGAAATCATTTGTTCCGGCGAGCCGGAAAACAACAACAGCAACAGCGACAGCAGCAAAAAAAAACCACTGACTTCCAGGAAACAATCGAGTTACCCGAAATCGAACCAATATCAGCAGCAACATCAGCACTTCCAGAATCATTAGTCACCAAGCGTAATGTAAGTACATTTGCGGGTCGTTTGTAACATTTTGTGAAGGTTGGGGAGTTTATCACTGAGAACAAAGTTGTAATTCAGATAGTTAAAGGGTATAAAATACGGTTTGAGTCAACTCCTTTACAGACTTACCCTTCCACACTGCCTAGAGCATGGTCGGAACAAGAGTCAGTTTGCATCCCATCTGAAATCGATAGAATGCTTTCTATAGGTGAGATTGTAGAAACTCAGGAAGTTTCTGGTCAATATTTTTCTCTTTTCTTCTTAGTTCCCAAGTCAGAAAAAAAAATTAGTTAAAATCAACTAATAATTTGGAATTAATTTTAATTGTTTAAAATAAAAGCAGAAGTAAAAGTTAGAATCAGGAAATAATTGTTAAAAGTAGAAATAAAACGCCTGTAAATTTTGTTTAAAGAAAAAAATCGAAAAAAGTTAGCGAGAGAGTCAGCCTTCTTGTCTCGCGCTAAAACGCTGAGTAGAGGACACGCAAGGTTGAGATTAAAATCTGAGTGCGTTGTAAAGTAACATATAATTCCCAATTCTCAAATAAAATAAAATAAAATAAATTCCAAGTTTCAAGTAACACAAAAGTGTTATGTCCAAGGGCGTTTTTAGAGCGGTAGCGTAAACGGTGGAGGTTTGGACTAACAGTTTAAAGAATACGCAACGGAGGTTTTAATTCCGTTGTTTTAATTATTTATGTGGGACGTTTTCGAGATACGAACTTACCACGCCTTCGTTTGAGACTGACGGATTTTTATGAGAGTAGATGTACTTACTGTTACAGGAACTTTATTGATGGTCAGATCCGTGGATTCAGGGCAGCTATTAGCGCCGGTTCCTTGATTGGGCCCTTTGGTTGGTTCTCGCAGCGGATGGAGTTGGATGGATTTGGGCTGCTTATTCTAAGGGCTTCTTATCTTATGAAATTAACGAACTCGAATGGAATTTCACTTCTTTTTAAGATTTATTTTTATAAACATTAAAACTTACACTTTCACAAATTGATTTTTAATCGAAATTATATTAATGAATTTTATTTGTTTGAGCTAACGTCCTCCAGTCCCCCGTAGGGTAAAGTGCGAAAATTTAGCTTTGAAAGATATTAAGTTAAAAGATATTATACTTATCGACCGAACTCTCGTCTAAGTGCAGGGCAAATTAGAACTTTGAGAATTCGGTTTTCTAGATTTTACCTACTTATCGACCTCTCGCCTAAGTGCAGAGCAAATTAGAACTTTGAGAATCCCGACTCGTAGACAATTAAAACTAATACGTGGCTTTTACAAGTATTAGTCCCTAATAAGGGACTTTTACAAGGCACGGGCCCGTTAGTTAAACGCGGAAGTCAAATTAACTGAGCAAAGACAAGGCGTTGGCTGTTGATCGCCTTTTTAAATACTCGCGGTGCTGAGATTGCAGAAGTCCCCGCTAGTCAACCAGCAGTCGCGTAGCTTATATTTTATTGTGGCTTTCGCGCATGGGGAAGTCTTCCACCTGCGCGGGTGATTTAAAGTTAAAGAAAAATTTTGGGGTGGACATAACAAAAGAAAGTAAAATAAAGTAATTCAGTCGAAATCAAATTAACTCAGTTATTTAGGGACAAGTAAAATGATTCAGTTGAAATTAAATCAGATATAATCAATTGGATTAAGTCAGTCGAAATTAAATCAGTAAAAATAATTAAGTAAAATTATAATACAAAATTCTGTCAAAATAAAATTGACAAAAGTAAATTTATGAAAAATAACTTTGTAAAATATTCGGACGGAGCGAACACATTGTCGACAGATTATTAAGACCTTTGTCGTCAGATTTTAATCTATTAATTCAAGACACAAAGATCTCTTGTAATTAAATATTTATTGTTGTATTATTAAGACCACGGCAATTAATTTGTTATGAATTTTAATAAAAAATTTGGATTAGGATAAATCAGAATAAATGGATTTAGAAAAAGTTAATTAATCTTTAAAGTGAATTAATCTTTATGTGTAAATTAATTAATGAGTAAAATAATCAGATTTTAAAGTGAAAAATGGAATTGAATAATGATCTTGGAAAAATTAATCTGTAAAATTGTGAGAATATTAGTTCGTGTATTTGGATAATTAATATTATGTATGCGTGTGAAAATAATTACAGTGTTGCCTAGGGGTTCATGGTATCCTCCTCTGTTTCCTGGGCACGCTTAGAAACCGTGGTATGGTCACTCCATTTAAAGGTAGTGTCGGAAATAAGCACTATGATAGGAAGCCGTGTATAGACGCCCAGGAGGGGGGGGGGAGAAATACACGGGAATAAGTTATAAACCGCGGTATAAACGATCCATATGAGTGTACTCTCACAACCCTGTAGAACTACTCCATGCTCTGGTCCAGTTTCTGGATACTGTATATAAAAATCCAGTGGCACCCTAAATATATAAAGGGGTGATTAAAGAGAACGAGAACAAACAATTTAATTCCGTTTCAAAATTCAGATGTTCTGCTTATGGTCAACAATACTACGACGTTAGCCTATATCAATCGGATGAGAGGCATCCGTTATTCTGCTCTTCATGAGTTTGTTTGCGAGTTGTGAAATTGGTGTGAAACTCGTCAGCTATGGGTTTATGCATCGTATATTCCTTCAAAGGAAAATGTCGAAGCGGATCATTCATCACGTATCGATAATTCGGATGCTGAGTGGGAACTTGAAGATTATGCATTCAAAAGAATTACGACAAATTTTGGAAATCTGGAGATAGATTTATTTGCTTCGCGCATTATTGCTGAGTGTGCTACCTATTTTTCTTGGAAAAGAGATCCTGGAGCTTTTGCCTTTGATGCATTTACAATATATTGATCTGATTGGGTGTATTATGCTTTTCCTCCATTCTCAATAATCACTAAAGTGATTAGGAAGATTAAAGATGATAGAGCAGAAGGCATTTTAGTTGTTCCTTATTGGCCGACTCAGGTTTGGTTTCCAGCCTTCAAAGTGTTATCAGTAGGAGATTAGATCCAGTTTGATGTTGATCTTTATATATTGGTTTCTTCTTCTACGGCTTATTCTGGTTGCCGCCAGGTTATCAATCAGGCGTTGTTATTAAAAGTAAAACCAGCAGAAGCAATTAACATTTCAATAGTGAAACAGGATTTCGTTTGATTGCCCCTTTTATTTATCAAGGGCACCACTGGATTTTTGGACTCAGTATCCAGAACTGGATCAGAACATGGAGTAATAGGTCAGGGTCGTAAGAGATTGCTGGGAGGCACCAAAATTCAAACACAGAAATTCGTTTTAGAAAATTATATATTTATACAATCCTTTTTACAATTGAGATAAAGAGCAATATAACAATTAATGAAATTTCTTGGACGAGGAGATATAAGCAGGGTGCACGGGTAGTTCGGGGCTCTTCTTGATCTTAAAGTTACAAACTTAAGACTCTCGATAATTAATCCTTGTCGAGAGACTATAAAATCTAATGTTACTACATACTTCACGGCAGTTGTCAAATCGTATAATTTCAAAGTGTATTCAAAGTAATTAAATAAATTCATTTGTTAATTGAATTCACTAAAGTTAGTTATTTCGGAGTTAATTCAAAAATCTCTACTTACGACTCTGAAGGTCATAACATATTTATCTTCAGCTCTAATTGTTCGACTGGTTACTTACAAACCCGTGAGGTAACTGGGATGTAACACTACACACAACATAAGAAACTGAGATTGTAAATTATCTTATCATTAAATATTCATTTTGCTGGATCGGGATGTTGAAAAGAAGAAAAGTTGATCACGCTAATTCGTGTTTTATCGTTTATTCTATGAAATATCACAGTTTTAATTTAATGAACACATGAACTCTTAAAACTATTGTAATTTGAATTGAGAATTGATATCCAACAAAGTGTGTACAATACTGTAGATTAAATTATACGAGAGTTGACATGAGTTGGCACCATACACAACTGTTAATTAATTTATTAATAAGAGCGCAAAATCAGTCATCCAAGGTGACAATTGATTATTATTGTTAATTAGTTATTTATTAATGTGATGAGCTACTTTCGTTCACAATAAAAGGTTTATTATGACGCGACAATAAGTATTACGAGCGATGATAATGAGTGAGGATCGCGCAACCGAGTATATACGAGAACAGACAGGAACCGAGTTCGTCAGCATTCACAAGAGCAGAATAAAGCAAAAACGATTATAAGATTAAGTGCATGCCTGGTGATAAGTAACATCACGTCATCCAGGTATGACGGAGACTTGAAAAGTGACAAATGTTTTACTGATGAGTCATGCATAACTTAATTGTTAATCCAAGATATTATTTAATCTCTTGTGAATGCTGAGTGAGTCGTTTGCATGAACCCGGGGTACAAATATAAATCAAGGGGTTACAACGTAAAATATATTTATGAAGAGAGTAATGATGGAATTAATTATAATTAGATGATAAATTTGTACCTGTGTTTCCAATGGTGAATTCACTTGGTTACACACAATGATGATTGCACTAAATGCACTTGTTGGTTATAGTCTTGAGCACGTGTAGTTGTATACCGCGTGTGGAGAAATTATGCCGGTTCGCGCGTAACCGTTTACGTGCCTAGAGAGGTTGACTATCAGGGTGCGCGTCAGTCGCAGCACCACTAATGAAGTAGAGTGCGGATTTACCAAATGTTCCGGCGCGAACATTTGATATTTACGCAACAGAGATTAATAATTCGAATTATGTTCCTAGTATTATTAACCAGATAGGTCTATGTGTAAAATTAACAGTCTTACAAGGATTAGTTAAATTCCCTGAACAAAATAATTAATAACCCGAATTAGATCCTAGTATTATTAATTAATTATTTCATAATTTCTCTAATTTTTAATTCGAAAATTAATTCTGAAAACTAACGATTGTGACCGAGTACGGAATGGCGGTAACCTTCAATCGACATGAGGCCTGGCTGATGCCGCAGTCCCGAAGAATAACTAACTCGTTATTTGTACCTGGAGTTTTTTGTAATTCTTATCAGCGCTTTTTCGATGAGCTGCAACTCCTGGTCTTCGGGTACTGGTGTAAATTTTTCTTGGTGAGGTATTCTCAACTTGGCGGCAAAACTATGGTCACCATAACTCACTCCCTGGATATTTATATAGCCTGTGACCGCAAACCAACATTAGAAATTATCACAAATTAAAATTAATTCACGCAAGCTGGCTTATTTCATAGCTTCAGCTATGGTTACGAGGACTTAAGATCACAGCGCACTGTGATTAGTCGATAACTCACAGTGCGGATAAAAAGGACTTTAACGGGTAACTATCACTCCGTTACAATAGCTTCTTTAACAGAACCAACGCTTAAAAATTACAATGGAACATTGAAGCTCTGGTGGCGGTGAAATAAGCAAATTAACCGGAATCCATTCAATGTGTATGTTGAGACAATTTTAAAATTTCTGTCAGAAAGGTTTGACGATGGTATTGGGCATAGTACATTGAATTCTGCTAGAGCGGCATTGTCTTTAATATCAAGTGAGAATGTTATAAACAGTCAGCTGATAAGCCGCTTTATCAAAGGATTATCGAAGATAAGGCCCAGTTTGCCGAAATACGAATCTACGTGGGGCGTCGATCCAGTTCTAAAGAAATTGGCATCATGGTTTCCGCTAGAAAACTTAACCTTGAAGGAATTGAAAAATAAGCTGGTGGTATTGTTGGCGTTGGAAACCGTTTTCAAACCTTAGCATTAATTAAAATTTCGAATATTATTGTTTTCGAGCACAAAATTGAAATACCTATTCTTGATAGGATTAAAACTTTTCGACCGGTACTGAAGTTACCTTTCTTTCATGATCGGCGTGAATTATGCATTGTGCAAACCTTCAATCGGTATTTATCAGTGACGAAAAATCCTTGAGGGAGTATAGATTTTCTTTTTATTTCTGTTAACAAACCACATAAAGCCTTTACGAGTGAGACAATCAGCCGTTGGATTAGGTCAACATTAGAACATTTAAAAGCAGACAAAAGGTTTCCTGCGCATTCTATGCAACATGCTTCAACCTCCAAGGTATGTGAAAAAGGTCTAAATATCGCAGAAATTAAAAAAGTGGCTGGTTGGTCGCCTAATTCAAAGTTTTTGCCGATTTCTACCAACAACCAATAAATATTAACAGCAATAATTTTGCAGACTCAGTAATATCTATTGGTACATCTGGATAATTATTTTAATTTTTTTTAAAGTAAAATTGCTATTATTCTTATTTTTATCATTGTGATTAACCCATCATTAATTTTATTCTTATCAATATTCTATTTTTTTAATAAAAATATTTGGTTTATTCAGAAATCAATTTTATTTTTAACTTCCCGCTAAGAAAATCGAAGATTTTCAAAAATCGGGAAGTTATTGTTTTTACTCCGTTTTGCAAAAATAGAGTTTTCTTCAGATCTCGACGTTCTGAGATCACAGGAAGCTGCCTTGACTACCCCCGCGAGGGTGTCACTATGTTTGTAGCGCGCGCGCGCGCGCGTGTGTGTGTGTGTGTGAGCTTAATCAATTTTAACTTAAGGATTCCTTATGAGAGTGGAGAAACTGCGTCAATTGCCTACCGCGTACATATCAGTTGATTTATTCGGAAGCTACTGTGGTTTGAAAATTCAAAAAATAATGTTCTTTGAAACTTCTATCAGATTTTGGAGCTCGAAGAGCTCAAAAGCATAGAATATCTATCTCTTTAAGCTCGGAGAGCTCAAAAACATCATTAGTGAAGTTTTGAGCGTTAGGTATGGAATTAGCGGAAAGTTATAGGGATGGCCTTTAGGGTCAACAGTTATCCGAATTATTTTATTGTCTTTCATTCTGCTCTGTACTGTTTAAATAAATAACATTTAAAAGTAAAGAATGATTGCTTTAAACACCTATCTTCGTAATCTCGAAGTGCGAGACACGAAGGATAATAGAAAGATCTCACGAGCCTGCCGAAGGCAGGCGAAGTATGATTTCAATTATTCGAGTGTCTCGCACGAGCGATTTCCACCCACATATACTCATATATATTATTCGCCCTCGATTTGAGAAAAAAAAAATGAAAAGCTTTATGCAAATGAGTAAACAGTTGCAAGGAAGCGTCACGGTAATCAGCCAACGCGTGTTTTTTTTCTTTTTATAATTCTGAGCTTGTGGTCAAAGACATAGAAGTAGTGATACTACCTTCGTAATCTCTCGTACAGCTCGTGAGATCTTTCAATTTTAGGCACTTGCATGTTAGAATGGCATTAAAAAAACTCTACACTTATCGGAATCCTATTGGGTTGGGTCCGCAATCTTGGATGATATTTTTATTAATATTATTTAATAAAATATAAATTGAGTTCATTAAGGAAATCTACTTCTACTTTGGCTACTGAATGGTGTTCCATTTTATTTCGAAGCTAGGTAATTCTTTTATCAAATAATACTGTAACAGGGTACATTTACCCTGTATCGATAAATCGCCGGAGATCGATAATTATTCGACGCAGCACTGGCGCGCCTCGATCTTCGGGACCCATTTTAGCAATTAAGAGGGGGATGAATTAGGTAAGTGTACGGGAGCCAGCGAGTGTGACAATCAGAAGAGGTTGGCCAGCCGACACCACCGGTCGCAGAAATCAACGCAGTAAAGGTAATTATCAATCGCACGTTTCTTTTGGAATGCGGCGATAAAAATTAATTAAGTATTCTCGATGGTTAACTTGTAAAGCAAATTCTTATTTGTACTGTCGTTGCAGGAAACAATAAGGAACTAACTGAAACCGGATCCCCGCAGAAAATTTAGCACCAGGAACTCGAGCCGGAGTTTTTCCTAAAAGTTTCGGACAAAGGAAGTAACGAATTTTCATCGAGCTGTAAATTAAGGTACCGAAATTTACTCCGTGGGCGGAAAGTCAACCGCGGTTTGTACTCAGTCCACTTTACCTCTTTTCAATTTTTTGAATAATTTTTAATTAAATAATTAGCAACTGAAAACTTTCGTTAGTTTGGATTGAGTGATTTTCATGGGGGTTTATACCCGAGAGTCACTCAATCGACCTTGAGGGATAAATTCTTTCTACATTCTTCGGGAGAATTTTTACTGATTAAAATTAAGCAATTAAATTAAATAACATCTGGAAAAAAATCGTTTATTTAATTGTTAATTTTATGAACTATTAAGTCAAGAACGAGTGATTAATTTTATGCTTGAAAATTAATCGACAAGTATTTTCTCGTGGAATTTTGGTCGAGCGTCGATATATTTTTGCGTCGCAGTAAATTCCAAGTACCCAAGGTCAATAACAACCAAACTAGCGAATGTTCTAGCATCAAAATTTAAGTGCATCGACTTTTGTCGATTTTTACAATTTATAAATTTATCTAGAAATTTTTATCTAAAATTATATTAAGAATTATTAATTGAATTAATTTAGATCGCGGAATATTTTATTATGTGTGAATTAATTAATTAGGGCTTATCCGTGGATTTCAGACGAATTAAATTTACTGAAAGTTAATCTTTATTAGCGTGGACATTAAGTCCAAGAGTTTAGTTATTTTATGTAGAAAATTTACACCAATAATTTCGTTTATAATTAATTAATTTTTGTCGTCGATTTTTGAATAATTTTGAAGTTTATTATCAAAATTATTATTGAGATTCAATTAATTATCAAAAATTAATCTTATAAAATCCCAGAATAACTTTTGTGTCGGCAGATTATGAAGATCTCTGTCTTCATATTTTAATCTATTAATTCAAGATACGAAGACCTCTTGTAATTAAATAATTTTTGTTGTATTATTAAGACCACGGCAATAAATTAGTTAGGAATTTTCATCGATTTTATTAGTAATTAGCAATCAGAATTTGAAAATTAATTATTTAGTTCAAAGTTATTTTTGGAATTCGGTCATTAATTTGAAATATTGTTCAATTGAAGCTAATGATTGAATATTTTAATGAAGTAATTATAAATCAATTTAATTATTATTAATTTGTGAATTAGTAAGAATAAAGTCATTCAAGTGTGGGTTATGTGTGTGAAGATTAGTATGGGTAATGTGTGATAATAGTGTTAAGTTGAGTTAAATAGAGAGTGTTAATAGTGTTAAGTTGGTTCTAGTTAGCCGTTAGTTAGGCTAGACGATCTGTCGCACTACAGTCTTTGCACAGAGTGATTCGAAGGTTCTGGTTAGCCGTTAGTTAGGCTATAGCTTTAAGTGATTATAGTGTGTGTGAGTGAGAGTTTGAATTGTTAAACTTGTTATGTTTTATTGTTAATAAAAACTGATCAGATTGTTAATTAAATATTTATTATTCAACAGCACCTTCCTTCACTCTCTCTACCCTAAGATAAGATTTCTCAGCTCTGGACCGGTTCCAGGAACCGTGATACTAAACCTGGTGGCGCCCTAATAATTTTTGTAGTTTATTGTTAAATTTTTAGTAGTTCATAAATTGATTAGGGGCCAATTGGACAGAAAAGCAAAACTGTTACAATACAAAATGTGTTATTGTAGTTAAACTTAAGGCTACTTTTTCTCACAGATTGTGTAGTAAAAAATATTCGGATGTCATCGCGTCAGAAAAATGTTGTGCACAAATTTTGATTTCAAATTTGTACATGAATAAATGTTTGCCTATAAACTTCACAAAAATATCTTGTCTTCATGTATCGCTACGTACGATTTGTGCATGTTTAATAATGCAAAATTTTTTACAATTTGGAAACACTTGGAATTTGAAAAATATTCTTTTATTTTGATCAGTAACCAAAGATATTCATTATTTAAAACTTTAGAGATTTTGCTAGTTATCTCAAAGTTAATTAAACGTTGAATCAAATAAAGCATCTACATAAAACGTACCCAATTAATTACTAATTATGACTGATGACTAATGATAGTACAATATCGTAATAATTATATGCTTGACCTAATTCCCAGATAACGACGACGGACAGTGAGCAGCATGATGATAGTATGGATTTAGCAGATGATTCACTAGAATTATCACCACCAGCTGTCTCAAATTCAACATCAACCATAGCGAAGGGTGGAGGAAAAAATGCAGAAGCTTCCTTGAAGAGCTCAACAATATCCACTTCCCAACACACTATTGGTCCAACAACTCAGTCTCTCCCATCACAAACGTTATTCAACAATGAAATTAGTTCAGTTAATGAAGGTGGGGCACCCCCGCCTACTCCCTTAATTGGAGCACGTCATGAAAGTAAATTTTTATTTAATGTCGGACGAACTCCTCCACTGCCTGATCTCCGAACTGCTGAATTTTTTAGGTAATTTCACTTTTTTTTTTTTTTTTGATAAAAAATAATCTGATATTCATTATTTTTAAGAACAATATAGAAAAAGTTCAAGTAAGATAACTTATTAACGAAAAATCCGTTGAATATCTATTCACATCATAGAATATAATTTATTTGAAAACAAAATTACGCGCATAGTCTTGTGTGTTGACATATTTGATAACCTCAAAAAGATTTGTTATGTTTACCGTAAATTCAGTGATGACTGCCTAATAACGTATTTTTTATGCTACCTTAATGAAGACTATAGTCTATATGGTATAATATGAAATTAACGAGAACTTACCGGGATGGCCTTTAAAATGGACCGTTTTCCTAATTTTTAACTTCACGCTAAGAAAATCAATGATTTTCGAAAAATCGGAAAGTTATTGGATATACCCCGTTTTGTAAAAATCGAGGTTTCAACAGATTCGACGTTTTGAAGTCCTCAGAAGCTTTCCTGACTATTTTTACGATGATGTCCGTACGTTTATATGTATGTGTGTGTATGTGTATTTGTGTGTATGTAAATCTCTTATAACTTCTGAATGGCTTGACCAATTTAATCGTAGTTGGTGTCATCCAAAAGGGCTATACCAAACTTAGATTTCCTGTAAGTAGGAGCCGATTCAGACAAGTAGATTTCAAGAAATTGCAAAAAAAAAAAAAAAAGGTGTAGTAAAAACGTACTGGCGTATTCGCGAAAAATATTACTGGCTAGGAATGAAAGATAAAATCTATAACTATATTCGAGCATGCGAGATATGCCAGAAAAATAAACTCACACGAATAAAAACAAAACAGCCTATGTCTATCACCGATACACCTTTCGAACCTTTCGAAATAATTAGTATAGACACAGTAGGGCCCCTACCCATGACCCTGACGGAAACGTACACATCCTAACGATCCAGGATAATTTTTCCAAGGCAGCTGCAGCAGTTCCTCTCCCTGATATCAGAGCAGTAACTGTTGCAGATGCTTTATTAAATCATTATATCGCCCTTTATGGGTGCCCTCGCGTAATTCTATCAGATAAGGGCACCTCATTTACAAGTAAATTAATTCAACAGCTTGCTAAAGCGCTTAAAATCCAAAGAATAACAACTTCTTCCTACTATCCACAATCGAACGGAGCCTTGGAACGATCTCACCAGCCTTTAGTCGACTACCTCCGGGCTTATGCAGATAAATTCAGTAACTGGGATCGGTATGTCCCAATGGCAATGTTAAATTATAACACCACCGTGCACACATCCACAAAATTTACACCATACGAAATTTTGTACGGAAGAAAAGCTCGAAGTCCAACTCAATTTCCAGACTTTAGTAAAATCGAATCATATAACGATTATCTAGCAGACTTAATTAGTCGAATTTCCGAAATTCAACGAATAGCTGCGGAAAATTTAACGAGAGCTAAACACGAGTCTAAAATCCGATTCGACAAACATATACACCCTGCAAAATTTAGTGTAGGAGACCTTATATACACGTTAAAGGAACCTAGAAAAATAAATTAGACCTTTATTATACCGGTCCATACGAAATAGTCGAAATAAATGAAATGGGAAATTTAATAATAGAAAAAGAAAACGGGAAACGGAAATTACTCCACCCGAATAAGGCTAAACCAGCCAGCCGCGAAAAATTTGACTAAAAAGAAACCCAAGTTGCTTGTTTCAGAAGAAATATATAAAAGCCAATACAACTTAAACATGAACACCGTACTATTTCTCTTCCTGGGACTGGGATACCTGGCATGGAGCGCAGGAGAAACGAGAATACAACCAATGGAGGCCAACCCAGGTCTGCTCTACGATCCATTCAAGAAAATACACCTAATCCGCGAGGAATGGCAACTCATCAGCTCAATCAACATCGAAAAACTAGTGAATTTGTACCCACATGCCAACCAAACGCTCTGGGAGGCCTTCGAAATATGCGCAAACAAATTTAACCGTTCAATCTGTAAGTCATATATGAGAGTGAATAGCCACCAAGAAATACAAACAGAAATTGAACAAGCCCAACACCGACTGAGACAACTCCTCGAGGATCCTCAACTAACGGAACTAGACCACAAAACCGCACCAAAAGAGCTCCCTGGTTCGGCTTCGTAGGCACAATTGCACGTGAGTTGTTCGGAACAATGGACTACAGTGACAAGGAACACATCACCAAAGAAATAGACAAGTTATACCAAAATAACAGAGAATTAGTACACTTATCACAGAACAACACTCACATCATCAGGAGTGAAATAAACGAAATCCTAAAACACGAAGCAAATATAACCGAGAGAATCAAGGAAATTGCCCGAACATCAGCTTATCTCAAACAAGCAGTAAACAAACAACTAAGCGACCTTCAAAGAAGCCAATTATTCTCGATGGCTGCAGATGAGCATATTCACCTAATGACCAATCACCTAAGGACTCTCAACAACGCAGAAAAAACCATAGAAGAGGCAAAATGGGGTAAACTCACCTATTTAACAGTGTCAGCTAGACAACTACATCGAGCAACTGCTGATATGATGAAAAAACATCCGACGTTGAACCCACCTCAACCTCTGAATCACATGGACATCAACACACTAGCCAAGGTGTCCACGGTAGAGACAGGAAAAACAAATGGACATTTCCTGATAATAATTACAGTTCCACTATTCGACCAGGCGCCATGGCTAGCATATGAGCTAAAATCACTTCCCAAGCCGAGAGAATTGGAGACCAAATATCAACATTGACAATTCAACCAACATCGAAATACCTCGTGTCAGAACCATCGTTTGATGAATATTTTCTCGCGGAACAAGATTATATCAACAGCTGCAAGCCCATCGGACCAGACATGGCATGTCCACCGGACCTCCCGCCCAAAACAACCAAGTTGGCGAACGAGGTAGAATGCGAAATGGAATTATTAATGAATCCGAAAACCAAAAACTTACGAAATTGTAATATAAGAATAATTCCAAAGTGCAAATTAACTTGGATAAAAATGAACGAGAAAAACACCTGGGCATATTCGACATGCAAGCAGGAAAATATTCAATCGAGATGCCCAAAACTAACTGCCGACAATCAGGTAATTAATGGGACTGGCCTGATACACATCCAGCAGGGATGTCAAGTGACGTGTAATGAATACACTATTCGAGGGATTGCCAGAGAGACAACGAAAATAGACCTCATCGCTCCCAGTTTTAACTTATCCTTGGAAACGTTAAACTCAAGCCTGAAAATCAACAACGCAGCTCCATATTTGTTAGCACAGAATCAAGATCCAGCTACGATTATCGACAAATTTGAACCTTGGGGCCAAGGTCTAGAAGAAAACGAAGAAAAAATGTCACTGATAGCCCTGGATCATCAAAAAGAAGAAACCAGTCGGAAAATAACATCGGAACAGTATCAACTATTGGAATAATATCACTCATAATTGGAGGGATAGCTATACAAAAAACTATCCGCCAATTTATATTAAAACCTCGACAACCAGCAGAAAAGACGGAAACCCAGTAGTAATTGAGCTGAAAACAATCGAAGAAAAAACTTCAGGCCTACCAATAGCAACGAAACACCTCCAACAAGAACCGATACCGAGAGCGAGAAGAACGTCTCCATGGAAACGAAAATAACAACCAAAGAAGCTCCAAAATCATCAAAGCATCGGAAAAACCGAAAACGTTCCGACTGAGAGACTACAAATCACCGATCTAAAAAAAAAAAAAAACATCAACATCAACATCATCGAACATAGAACTTAAGCCCATGATTAAAGAATTGTTAAACAAACTGATGACTTCTTTGCGGAAAAAGTTAGAAATAACTTTAAAATTATAACAGAATCCTTTCTCTCCTGTATAATTTCATTTTACAAAAATAATAGAAAAACTCTTTATGCCAAAAACGAGTCAACAGTTTGAACAAATAATCTAATCTAAAATACTTGAATAAAACTCCTACCTTAATAAATAGTCGATAGTATAATGAAAATCAGTAAATTTATCCGTATTATGAAAAAATTTTTTTTGCTGCGTTACGACTCACAAGACCGGAAATAATATTATCCCCGGCCTTGGGGGGACGAGTGGGAATAACGCAGAACGTCGACCAAAAAAAAAAAAAAAATCTTTTTCTTCTTTCTTCCTTTAAAAACAGAATTTTTATAACTCTCTTACAAAAGTTTCATTTTACTATCACTATATTTTTATATTACATATTACACTATATATATTTATATCCTAATATTATATCAAATATCATAATTCCTATTTTTCATATAACCATTTATAAAATCTTATTGTCATATATCAAACATTTTATATTAATCATAACCAAGCATTCGATAAAAATTCATATATATATTAGTTATACTTCATACAATACTTTAATACTAATTATACTTTAAGAAATCGAGCTAACGTCACCCATTAAAACCGTTCCAAATTATTAAATCATAAAGATTTGTTTCTCTTTGTAAAATTCTTATTTCGAACACTCAATATCCAATTAGAGTGAGCATAAGTAAGAACGGGAACAGGAGGAGTCATCTAGCGGTAATTATAAAAAAAAAGAACTGCTACATCAAGCAAAGTAGCTTACCGACGCTCGCTCAATTACAGTCGCCTCTCGGTAAGCCACGCCTACTCCACTACAACCGTGCCGCCTTCAATGCATTCTCCATACACAACACTCACGTACATACAAATACGAATATAATTATATACATACACCGATATCTACCCCCCTCTCTCGTACTACCTTTCCAGAAAAAAAAAATTTTTTTTCTTGGCTTCGAGATAAAATTCGAGTACGAATTTTGCTTCTCTCCTATCCTTATAAAAAAAAAATTTTTTGAATTTTTCTTTCCTCCTCTTTTATTTTATTCCATTTATTTTTGTTTTTCATTTTTGTTTTCTTTCTTTTTCTTTATCTATTTATTTTACTTAATTCTTGTTTCACCTTATTCTTACTTTCTCTCTTATTAATCCAAATTCTACTTACCTTCTTGTTTTTCATTACTACTACGATTATCACTATCATTATTATTAAGAGACGGGAAAAAGGTATAGAAAAAAGGAAAATAAAAAAAAAAAAGAAAGAGAAAAACTATTATTAAAATCTACATATATATTTTTTTTTCTTTTTTTTTCTCTCTTTATTCTACTACATTTCTAAAACGGGCTCGGCCACCGGAATGCAGACCTTAGCTCTTCCAGCGCTATCGACGACACCCGATACGCCTAGCCTGCAACAGAGAAGAAGACAAAATATAAAATACAAAATCTGAACAATCAGAATGTTGCCGAGATATACATTCCAAAAAAAAAAAAAAAAAAAAAAAATTTTCAACAATCACTCACCCTTAGGGCATGGTAACCAAGCCGTTAAAAACGGCCTCCATCAAGGCAACTCCCAAGAGCTCCAAATCTCCACTATTAGGAGCGACCACAGTATCAACCGCCCAAGGATCCGCGACAAGCTCGATGCCTTGAAAGCAAAAGAAGGTCACGGCCTCTACAACCTCCGGGGGAAGTGGACCAAAAAGGTCCATGAGGCGAGACGCCAAACGCAGCCCCTCTGCCGGATTGATTGGGCGTGCCAGGGCCCTCAAGATCCGAATGCCCGACCTTATATCCTAGAAAAAAAAAAAAAGAGAGAATAATTTACTTAATTGGAAAAAAAAAAAAAAAAAAAAAATTTTTTTTTTCCTCTTTCTTTCCTTTTAACTCACATGTTTAATACACATATATATCTAACTTTAGACTCACCTTTTCTCCGTAGATTCTCAAAACCATCTGGTACCAAGTACCATATCCCTCAAATTTTTTTTGCATTGGGTACATTTCTTTTCTTCTCTAGAAGCACTATACTGGAACGACACAGAACAAATACTGACACTCGACACGGCTTTGCGAAATCGAGAGGCGAGAGATTTTAGCCATCCGTCAGCATATAATGTCGCGCGAGATTATAATATAAAATTTAATTCAAACATTTGCGCCAGATGACTCGTCTCACTACTCTTCTATTAAGTTAAGAATATATTATTAAACAAAAAAAATTTGTAAGTGGCTTTCGCTTATAGGGAAGGTGGCCATAGGAAAACCGAAAAACTATATTAGCTCCTCGCTTTTCCGGGGGAATGTTATGTCCACCCGTAAAAATTTTTCTTTTAAATTTAAATCACCCGCGCAGATGGAAGACTTCTCCATGCGCGAAAGCCACAATAAAATAGAAGCTACGTGACTGCTGGTCGACTAGCAGGGACTTCTGCAAACTCAGCACCGCGAGCATTTAAAAACGAGAAACGGAGACTACTCCGGGTTCTTTGTTAATTAATTCGACTTCCGCGTTTAAGTAACGGGCCCGTGCCTTGTAGAGTCCTTTGCTTTAATTTGCACTGCACTTAAAGGAAGTTTGGACGCGGTTTAACCGGCAGGCCACGTATTAATTTTAAGTATCTTAGAGATTCGTATTTTCAAAGTCCTAATTTGCTCTGCACTTAGGCGAGGATCCGGTCAATAAGTTATTCAAAATTTCTTAAAAGCTAGTTTTGCGCACTTTAAGTTGTTGTTTTATGAGTGCAGTATTATTATTCTATTATTAATAATGATAATTTATGTTATTGAGAGTATTATTCACTAAAACTTGTGAAAATATTATTATTTAATTTAGATTTGATCATAAAGATCGGAAAATTATTCTTTTGTTTAGTTAATATCGTTTGTTTAAAAACCATTATTGTTTAATTATTTTAGTTACTAATGTGGAATATCTAGACGGGATAATAATTAATTAGTTATAAAAGTATTATTTTGTCTATGACAATTATAAACTGTGATTATTTTTTTTGTTAAAATTTATTCAAAGAAAATTAATTTATTTTGGAAACGAATTATTGTAAATTTCCAATCTATAAAAGAAATTATTCTAAGTCCGAAGCCGAGTTAATATGAGAAAGTGACGAATGGAGGTAAAATGAAAGAAATGACAATTATTATTTAAAAGAAAAATATGTACAAAAGAAATTATTCTAAGTCCCGAGCAAATTTTAGTATGGGAATGTATTCTGTCGAATTTGTGTGTAATCTGTTGAAACCGATCGAATATATTTGATATTTAAACTCGGAATTTGACGGACAGAATGGAAAGAGAATGAAGGAATACCAATTAAATTGATAGTTTGCAAACACGGTATAGATGGCAAAAACGATCATTCTGGTTCGTTACAAGTGAGTTTTTGGGAAAATGATAAAGCCCAAAAATTTTGCACGGAAAAGGAAGTCTTGTGACAGAGTGTTATTGTGGGAATACTCTTCTATCAATAACAGCTGGAGGGACATTACCTTGGTTCGTCTAGAACACTGGTAAGTACCTTTTGAACTCTCAACAAGATTTGACTTCCCTGGATTTTTGACCCTCTGTCAAAAATCCGGTAGGTAATCACAAGCCGTGTAGGTGGGAGCGGAGAGGATACTCTCCATCCGCTCTCAGGGTAGAGATTTAGGCCCAGGGTGACGGCTAGTCTCCTGGGGAAGAGGGTAACCAATTTTTGGAGCTTAGTTCGCGATTTTGACGCTCACGGGAGCGAGAGTGTATGAGAGGCTGTCGTGTATAGACCAGTTTTGATCGGGCCTTGATACGCGTGCGTGACCGACTTTTATGATGTACTCTTTTTGTATTATTGTTTAGATCTAGTTATATTTTGAGGTTTAATATAACCTAGAATTATGCCACGAGAGTTTTGTTTATTTGTAATTTTTTATTAACATATTTAATTGATTTTGTTTAAATAAATGATTTATTTATCTCTTACATAACCTGTCTGACATTTTGAATTAATCATTAGACGTAATTATTTATAGTTTATAGGTAACTGAGTCGTGTTGATTTTATTTCGATTTGAATATTGTGGTTTGAACCCCTTTTTACCCTGGACTCCGGCGAGTAACAAATTCGAGCAAGGGGGGGCGTTTTGAGTCGCAATATCGTTCAACGTTTATTTCGATAAAAGGAGAAACACTCAAAAATTACCCGTTACAAACTACTCCTAGGGTCTCAAAAGTGCTGTCGCTGAGACCTCGGAATTTCCTAGCTTTTCTAGTGTCGATAATCGTTTCAGGTTTTAAAGCGGATACATTGATGAGGCATACATCCTCGCCTGTATCGATGAGGAATCGCTGGTAATTACCTAGGAGCAGATTGCATGAGAGATATACTTTTGGCCCGGTTCCTAGAGCGAGGATCTTCTGCTCGGAGGACCTTCGTGGGTTGATGATCGGTATTGGTTGGATAGGTCTGTTTTTCATTACTAGAGTATTCCAGTAAAACGAGATAGTTACACGATTTTGAATAAAGAATGAATTTCCGAGAATGGCTTTATAACCACCGGGTGGTTTTGGTACGAGATGGAACGTGATTTTAACTCCGAATATTTTGAGACTGATAGAACCGGTTATAGGCATTGAGCTTGTAGCGATGCCTCCAACTACTCCTGTATTTTCGATGTTACAGAAGACTTCGTCGCATAGTTCTTCGATGCAGAGTAAGTTAAGGTCAGAACCGGTGTCGAGAAGGGCGTTTACTCCGCCTTTTCGAAGTGCTGGACTTCGTAGATGGACTGTAGGGCCTCTTCCTGTAGTTAGACACTTTGGTTCGTTTTCGCTTGGACTCGTAGCTCTCCTGCGGTCATCAATTGAGGGTTCTGTTGTCCTGTTGGTGACGTCAAGTTGTTCTGGATTGGATGTTGTTCTGGTCTCGGTAGCGACATTGGTTCCGTTATAGTTGATTGATGTTCCAGTACTTGTTTCTAGGAATTTTGTAGAATCGATCGAGGGTATTGATTCTGATACTTTCGATATTGGCTCCTTGGATACTGCTGGTAATTGCCGGGAGTCCTCGTTGAAGTAGCCGGAGACTGGAAGGGCATACTCGCCATTGCCTCCGGTTGACGAGCGCCCGATCCGTTTAAAGGATCGTACGCGTCTCGACGTTCTCCTTTTGGGCAGAATAGACAGTTACAGACTATCGTCGGGTCAGATTTGTGCAGTAATTTTGCTTCTTCCGAATCTTCGTCTTCTTCAAAGCGTACCGCTCTTTTTAATAATTTCGTGTTAAATAATTTCGTGTTCGAATCCCACCGCTGCCACCAGTGTTCTTTATGTTATGTCCAAGGGCGTTTTTAGAGCGGTAGCGTAAACGGTGGAGGTTTGGACTAACGAATTAAAGAATACGCAACGGAGGTTTTAATTCCGTTGTTTTAATTATTTATGTGGGACGTTTTCGAGATATGAACTTACCACGCCTTCGTTTGAGACTGACGGATTTTTATGAGAGTAGATGTACTTACTCTTTGCAGGATTTTTAGTTATTACCGGATCCGTGATTCCGGGGCTGTTGTTAGCGCCTTTTCCTGGATTGGGCCCTCAGATTGGTCCTTGCAGCGGATGGATTAGAATGGAATTGGGCTGCTTATTTTACGAAATGAATTGATTCGAATTTCACTTCTTTTGATATTTATTTTTATAGACACTAAAACTTTTACACTTTCACAAATATGAATTTTAACGCAATTTAATTAAATGAATTTTATTTATTTGATTGAGCTAACGTCCTCCTTGTCCCCCGTAGGGTAAAGTGCGCAAAACTAGCTTTAAAGAAATTTTGAATAAATTATTGACCGGATCCTCGCCTAAGTGCAGAGCAAATTAGGACTTTGAAAATACGAATCTCTAAGATACTCAAAATTAATACGTGGCCTGCCGGTTAAACCGCGTCTAAACTTCCTTTAAGTGCAGTGCAAATTAAAGCAAAGGACTCTACAAGGCACGGGCCCGTTAATTAAACGCGGAAGTCGAATTAATTAACAAAGAACCCGGAGTAGTCTCCCTTTCTCGTTTTTAAATGCTCGCGGTGCTGAGTTTGCAGAAGTCCCCGCTAGTCAACTAGCAGTCACGTAGCTTCTATTTTATTGTGGCTTTCGCGCATAGAGAAGTCTTCCATCTGCGCGGGTGATTTAAATTTAAAAGAAAAATTTTTACGGGTGGACATAACACAACTCTCCAGCGTCTAATTGTCTTAAGACGCTCCCATCTACTAACTCGACATCATCCCCCGTATCAGAGCACTTACCCCTCGCCAGATGTACGACCGCACACTTGTCCAACCCAAAAGACATTCCGATATCTCGTGTGTACTCTGCTACGATGTTGAGGGCCGCTTGAAGATCTTTATCAGCACTATAGAGCTTCAGATCATACATGTAAAGCAGATGGGTGATCGAATAGTTTCGATCACCCGGAGGCCCCACAGAGTACCCATGAGTTTTACGGAGTGCAACAGATATAGGCAGCAGTGAAATGCAAAACAGCAGAGGGCTCAAGGAATCGCCTTGGAAGACCCCCCGTTTATACTCTACAACTCCGGTTACGTGCAATGCGTTTCCACTTCCAATATGAAAACGCGTTCGCCAGAGCTGCATTGTACGCCGAATGCATTCCACTATTTCGGATTGACTCCCAGGCATTTGAGTAGATATAAAATCAACTCATGAGGAGTTGAGTCAAATGCCTTGCGATAGTCAATCCAAGCCATTGACAGGTTGCGTTGATAGTAGATCGCATCTTGTAAGACGCATCGATCCACTATCAGGTTCTCCTTGCAACCTGACAGGCCTCTTTTACTGCCACGTTGTTCATATATCTGTTGCCATACAGGCTCTATCTGCTGCAAGATACGGTTATTTAAAATTTTTGTAAAAATTTTATAAACCGCATTCAAGCAGGTGATAGGCCTGAAATTCTTAGGGTCAGACAAGTCACCTTTTTTAGGTATCAGTACGGTTCGCCCTTCTACAAGCCAGTCCGGAATCGGATCGTCAGCTCTAATGTACGATGTAAATATGCGGGCCAGATGGAGGTGGGTAGAAGTAAACTTCTTCCACCAGAAGACATTAATGCCATCTGGTCCCGGGGCAGCCCAATTTTTGCTGCCATTTAGAGCTGAACGAACTTCATCCACACTGACTGCAGGGCTCTCTTCATCAGCATTCTGCCAACGGTGTTCCCGACAGAATGCTTTGAAGTCGTGCAGAGCCAGAGTGTTGGCGTTCACGTTTGGTTAATCTCCATACAACTCAGTCCAAAAAGCTTCCACTCGCTCAGGTGTTGGATAATTCCCGGTAACATCGGTCTTTGGTGTCAGGAAGCGTAAGGGGCTGGATCGAAACAGTGGGTTGTCGACCAACCGTTTCAGCCTTTTCTCTAATGACTTTTTAGCAGCTACTACAGCCTGCAATTTATTAAGACTCTTCCTTGATGACAAGAAGAGTACTCTTATTTAGTGTGTGATGAAGCCACCGAAGTTCAGCAGCAATGCGCCGAATTCGGGGCGTGTATGTTCTTTGAGTTGTTTCGAACTCAATCACACACTGAATGCGGTAGACCTGTTTCCGGGATATGTCAATTTTCAAGCCAAGTTGTGAGATGCGCTGTTTCAACCTTGCCTCGATCGAGAGACAATGTCTCTCTCTCGGAAAAGCCGAAACTGCTGCACCATACACAACCTGACTCACAGTGAGCAGGGTGGAATCCTCTAGAATGTTTGCACGGAGATCTTCATTTACCGTGTCAAGCTGTTGTTTGGAGTAAGTTATCTTTTTAGATATACTTACTTGCCGTCCTACAATGGGATTGTTGTTGTCCAAGGAGGAACGGCGTCGCTCTTGGTGTAGTTGCGCCGGAAAGGAAAGTCTATTAGACTGTCTTCTATCCGGTACAAGCGATCTTCTATTGCGCCGAAGATGAGCGGCATAGCAACGCAGGTGTTCTTTCGTAAAATGCGCTAACTCCGGATGCATATCACTCCAAAGAGTGTGCATCCGGGCCATATAACCGCTTATTTCCGGCTCGCTACGTTGGTAGCACACCAAGAGATCGACTCTCAGTTGCTCCGTCCACTTAAAGTAAGTCCTTAAAGCGCCAGCGTCGTCATCATTCATCGGGTTCGGCGTGCTCCCACCTGATGAATGGTCCTCATCTGAAAAGGACCGGTTGTGGGGAGCACTTCTGAGTTGGTATCTTGTGGTAACTCAGTTATTTCCATGCAGTGAGTAGTTGGCCCACTGCACTGGCTACGTCGTTTGCCTACAGACCTGATGTTATGGTCTGCGTTTCCCGCGATGCGTCGCTTGGAGGCCACGTAGCGCACACCGCTATTATTACCATCACCATCACCATCACCATCACCATCAATATCATCACCATCATCACCATCATCATCATCATCATCATCATCATCATCATCATCATCATCATCATCATCATCATCATCATCATCATCATCATCATCATCATCATCATCATCATCATCATCATCATCATCATCATCATCATCATCATCATCATCATCATCATCATCATCATCATCATCATCATCATCATCATCATCATCATCATCATCATCATCATCATCATCATCATCATCATCATCATCATCATCATCATCATCATCATCATCATCATCATCATCATCATCATCATCATCATCATCATCATCATCATCATCATCATCATCATCATCATCATCATCATCATCATCATCATCATCATCATCATCATCATCATAATTGTTATTGTTATTTTTATTGTTATTGTTATTATTAACATTTCAAGTATTTTGATTATTGTTATGATTATTTCTATAATGATTGTATTAATTTTATTTATTAAATCATTTTGGTTACTAAAAGTATTACTACGTTGTAACCATTTGTCACAGTGTTTATTCACTGTGGCATTTCCCGCCGGACTTAAACACATTGGTGTCGGGGGCTCCGCCAGGTGGCGGCACCTCCCGAGCAAAATAAAAACCTAGTATAGTTAAGTGATTTAGTTTTAAGTTATATTATTTGATTTATTTTATTACCAGTCCGGGATGCAGCTAAGATGCCCGCCGCCGATTAAAGTCTGCGAGAGTGCAATGCAAGATTCATTACAGAAAGTTCGATGTATTTTTTTTTTAAGTTCATGATTTCATTTTGACCGGACGGGGCCCGAGCGAGCGGCCGACGAGCCTGAGAATATCCGAGGCTCCCAGACCGGAGGAGACGAACCTGACGCTCGGCTCAAATTTATTGTACAAAGAACTTGCATTTAACTCGCGACGGCTAATTAATTATTTGAATAATGTCTATATTTATTATCGGAAGCCCTGTTACTTGCGAATACCGGTCCGATTCACGTCCCGGCGAGGAGATATCTCAATTGTGGTGGAAATTGGAATTTTCGAATAGCACCGCCGGTGACCCGAGGCGACGGAAAGTCCCTCATGAGGGCGGCTCGGTAGCTCCAGCTGGCAGCATGCTGCCGGCAAAAAGATACACAGGCAGTCACGGGTGAAAACAGCACGTGCAAGCACCAGTGTGTTTAAGTCGATCATTTTCGAATATTTTTGCCGTTGCCGACCAGTTGCGACTGATTAATTTTTGAGGAAACTTATTACTAACTTACTGGCTTCGTTTTGGTAATTCCTTCAGTATTATTCCACCGGGGAAGAATATTAAGAACCTCCCGGGCGCGAACCAGCGCCGGTTTCAGTGAGAGACCGCCATTTTACCACGTGGTCAGCACGTGGTGAATTTTTGTTGAATAATTCACTACCGAAATTAAATTAAATTTGAATTGAGTGTGGGTTAATTTGTTGCTTATTAAGGGTAACCTCTCAAGGAAATTTCGCGGCGGTTGGCATCTCACGTGCATCCCGTGACTCGTGTCGATTATTGCGCATTCGCGTAAAAGGAAAATTATATTGCGTTTAAGAATAATATGATTATTATTTCTATGCATTGTTATTAATACATCCGTTCTATTCAGGTGTTGAATACAATTGACACTAGCAGATGTCGATCATTATAATTAATATCTTGAATGTTCTTATTGCTTATTTTTCTCATTTATTACTTAACAAATATTTATCATATCGAGCATGGTTAATAATTGATATGATTTTTTATTATAATTGTTATTACATATTTTGATTTATATTTCACGTTGTTAAATTTTGGTTGTTGCCAACTTCGTTATTTATATTACGATTGTTGTTATTGCGCAGCGCACCACTATTGTTAATTAAATCATAAAGAAGATTATAAGTAAATCAAGAATTCCATAAAGGATTTATTTTGTTAATTGAATATACGATTAAGTTGGCCCTCGGAGGATCTCAGTATTCTATATCTCTCAGGCCTTTAATTAAATAAATTTTATATTCAGAAATTCCTCTCTTATTGTTTCATACTTTTCTACCTACTTCTATAAATAATTACTGTAACTGATTCTTTGTGCTCGCTTGCCTATCCTATCTGATTTTCCTTTTCCGTTTTCCGATAGCAAGGGGAATATCTATTGTTCATGGGCGCGCGAGACCGCTCCCTTTACGAAATTATCTACATTGCGTTCCTTTTTCGATGTTCCGTCGTCATAGGAGGACCTAAATCACTGATTGATCGCTTGGCGCGGCCCCTGACTAATAATTTTGGTAATTTTAGGTAAAATTATCTGGCGTCCAAACCGTGCACTAACCTAGCCTGAGGGTCATCGGGCCTATTTATTCGTTTTCAGGGCGAGCGTACATTACTCTACCCGGCCGGCATCTCCGCCTCCGGTTTTAAGACTTAGTTACGGGAAAAGTATTGTTACACATTTATTTTGTTGAGTTAAGATTTACTTAAAAATATGAATACAATTATGAGTTTTCAACTAAATTAGTTCAGGAAAATAATTTTTGCGAGTAGAAATTTGTATGGAAAAGCGACGAATAGATAAAAAAAATGAAAGAACGACAATTATTATTTGGTGAAAAATTATTTTAGAGAATTATAACTTAGAATTTGAGCGACGGAATGGATAGATAATGAGAGAATGGCAATTGAAATAGTCGGTTAAACACAAGACAGGTGGCGATAAGTTTCAAATTTTGATCGCTTTAAGTGACTAATTTTGTAACTGATAAAGTCCAAAAATTTGATCGGAAAAAGCGAATTTTGTGACAGTGGTTATACTTGTGAATTCTCTTCGAAGTCTAACTCTTGAAGGCACTTACCTCGGTTCCACTCGAACATTGGTAAGTACCTTTTTTGACACTAAACAAGATATGATTTTCCTGGGTTTCGACCTTCTGTCGAAATCCAGTAGGTGAACACACGCCGTGTAGGTGGGATCGAGGAGGATACTCTCCACTTGCTTTCGGGGTAGAGTTCAGGCCCAGGGCAGACGTCTAGTCACCCTGCGAGGCGGGGAACCAGTTCTGCAATGTAGTTCGCGATTTGGACGCTCACAACGGGTGAGATTTTGCATGAGTGCGAGAGTTTATTTGTAAGAGACCAGTTTTGACCGCGCTGAAAGTGCGTGCGCTGTACTCACGGACGGTATTGCGGTAAAATCATTTGTATCGAAGATTAACCGTTGTCTTGTTTTGATTTATATTTTTATACCACGAGGACTATTTCTTTTAGTATATTCTGTTTCTAACTTAGTGACACTATTGAATAATGTATGTTAATTATAAATTACTTTGACTATTTCCATGGATTTATTCTTTTGCTATATCTTTTGTGATTTATTAGTTATCTAAGTCAATATATTTAGTTATTTTTGATACAATCCCCGCTTATGACCCTGAACTTCGGCGACTAAATTTCGAGTCGGGGATTTAAATATAATTAGTTGTTAAATTAGAAAAATTACTCGTTACAATTGATTCAGAATCCACAACGGCAGGCAATCAGCAATGTAAAAAAAAAAAAATAGTCGATATCCGCGATAAACAACAACAAATGAAATGGCGGTACCCAAAAATACCTCGCGGGATTAGAGTTGAGAATTTTCAACAACGGTTTAACAAATTCCTCGGCAATGACTCACGCGCGTTGCCAGCGTCAAGTTGAAAAATAAATATATTTTTCAACTCGGTGAGTCTCTTAACTGAACAAAAACACTTGTAATCCTGCGAGCTATTTTCTTAATTTCTGATGAGACCACTTACCCTGGTCGCAGACTCTTCGGAATACACGTCCTGGGGTTGATTTGTCGTACAAAAATCGCCCTTGGCTCCCACGTGAAAAACTTGACCTGGTACTGGTCAGCCAGTCGCAGCATCGTATTCCGTCAAATTAGTGTATTTTATTTTAATTTTCATTTATTTCACCACGATGTAATTTTTAACAAACAAAAATTAGGTTGAAAACAGTCAATACTCCGTCGATTTTGTGTGACTTGTGTAGATTTTGTCACATCACGTCGTAATTTTAACAAAGAAATAATGGCAACAGTCAATATTCCGTCAATTTTATTAACAACTTCAAAAATGTACAATAAAAAAAAACCACCAGCAATTACTACGGTCATAGCAATCGGTAGCTTGTTGATTTTAATAATCAACAAAAATTATCAACTTTTTAATTCAAATTTCCTATAAACAGAAAAAAAAATGGCAGCGAAAAACATGTCCGTGTACGACTAAGTGAAAACGTGGAAGGAGGAGAAAATTTTGATGTTGTCGTTCCTTTCTTTCTCCTCTCGTTCTCGGGAGATCCACGAGGTGGCAGCACTTGTCCAATTAGTCGATATCGACGTTCCAATTGAAATATTGGCTGGAGCATTGGCACGCTCGACAGCCGTTTTCAACTTCTCACGCCTGCGTCGCTTGCTCAAGCCTAATCCAAAATTCCGCCGTCTCGTTGTTTTGGACTAGCTCCTTCAGTCGTTGCTCCTCGTTAAATTTCACTTCTCGAGGAAGTGACTCTCGTCTTTTTTATACCAATTATTTATTATAATTTCTTAAACTACCTTAACTAACTTGATACTACCAACTTAAAACTAACATCGAAACTTGATTCGGAGTTTCAATCGAGCTTTGATCGGTTTCATACCGCGCTAGGGTGACTCGGGCGCAGCGAATTTAACCAAAGGACATTTAAACGGCAATTTACCTCAACTTTTACCTTGATCGACTAAAAAAATAGAATCTTAACAGGTGGCGCTCAAAGCGGTCTCTTACAGTATACAGGGTGATTCAGAATGACCTTCTCAGTGGAAAACTGTAGATAGAGGAGTCGATTCTAAGAATAAAGTTCCTTAGTCGCTTTTCGATATTCTCTATAGTTTTTGAGTTATTCAAAATGTAAATTGACCAATCACAGACAAGCTTTAGAAATTAAAAAAAAATAAAAAAGAATAATAAATAAGTTAAGTAACACTGCCACAGCAGACTTCAAAGTATATGATATTTATTTAATTTGAAAAGTTCGATTTCTCACAGAAAAAAAAACAAAACATGCAATTACAACCTAGAACGTATTTGTATATTTTTTTTTATCTTTTCCTTTTCACAGAAAACATTATTGACTTAAGATCATGCAATTATTAAAAATATAACTTCCGGAGAATTGACAAAATAAATTATGTATTTTTAAATATATAAACTTCAACCAAGAATAAAGAAAAAAATTTTAACTAATATTCTGAATCACCCTGTATATGTATGTATGTATATATTAGGGTGTGCCAAAATTCAATTTTTATGAAGAAACTTTTAAAATTAGAATTTTGAGTTCCGATTTTGGCAGGAGCTGTGTTTGGGCATTTCCTAAGATATTTTGGGATGAGACGATTTAATTGATTTTCATAGAATTTTTTAACACGAGTTTAGTTTGGGTATTTCCGCTGAAATTTCAAATTTTGGCCGAAAGTGCCCAACTAAATCTCCTGTTAAAAATTCTATGAAAATCAAATAAATCATCTCACCCCAAAATATCTTGGGAAATGCCTAAACACAGCTCCTGCTAAAAGCGGAACTCAAAATTCGAATTTTAGAAAGTTCTTCACGGAAATTGAATTTTGGCACACCCTAGCATATATGTATGTATGTGTGTATGCATATATGTGTGTATGTATGTATGTACGTATGTATATATATGTGTGTGTGTATATATGTATGTATGTATGTACATATGTTATGATGTCTTTTCTCGGAACTGGCGTCGACAGGGCCAGCGAGTTATACCTAAATTGGCCTACCTGATTCGTAGTATTGGTTGGGTGTCAGGAACTCGACGATCCACTCGTCGATGTCACTATCGATCGTCGTTTGGCGACAGGTCGATGACAAAGATATTTAAATTTAAAATAAATGGCAAACGACAGAAATATGAATTAAGGTGGGATCGGTTTACAAAAAAACGTTAAGGCGATAACGGTCATTAAAAAATTTTTAATCGATACCAAGAATAATAATCAGTAATAATACTCGTGATAATAACAATGATAACACAGTATTCAGAAATGACAAAATATTGAAAAAAATCAACTAAGTGATCGACAATTTAATCCACAACCGAATATGAGAATTCGATTCGAAATTCGAGTCGGATATCGAATTATTCGAAAAGTTCGAATTATTTGAGTAGTTCGAAAGGTTTGAAACGACATCGTGTTAGACACTTAGTTTTAACCCTCATTTAGTTTTTTCATGTCAAATCAAGCAATGATTAGACTTGACTTCTTGAAATTCGAATAAATTTTATCCATGCGTTTCCCCTTTTTTATAATTCCCTTATCGCGAATGTTAATTTTCACGGTCGCCAGTTTCTGGAGTAAAAAACAACATGGTAAAAGTTTTTCTATTGTTTATGCACATTTGAAGATTTATCTTTTTTTTATGCAGAAAAAATCAGGTGATCGCAAAAGTAACCAATTCTTTTTTTTATGTCAGTGAAAATAGATGTGAAGGTAGTTGTTATACTATCGATAAGCTTTGTTGCTTTTTTGTTTCTGCTGTTTTGTCTACTTGCTAGTGCTTTTTCGTTTACGAACGATCGTTTACTTTCTTTCACTTATTTTTTAAAACTGCTGGCTTAAGATTTCCGAATTTTTTTAAAGTGATTGTACATCCAATACTATATAATAAATTCTAGTTTTTTTGAGATCTGACTAGTTGTTTACTGCAAATAAGTAAGAAATTGTCATTTCTGCGCTTTTTTCCTACACCTTCAGTTCAGAAAGTCATTTTGGATCGTAATTATCTGGTTTTTGGCGAGGGCAATTGATGGTTATACTCAATGGTATATGTATATAAATATTTTTCCAAAATATTCAAAAATTTAGAAGTTTCCCGACAGCTACTTTTAAAAATCTTGATAACATTAATTGAAAGAATTTTTAATATTTTTCACATATCTACTAAATTGCTTGTCAGATCAGTGTATTTCAAGAGTAATTGCAGTATAACAATTTTCAAGGAAGTAATTTATTCAAAATGTTCTAGACTTTTGAGATTAAATACGCTCACAAAGTTTGATTATTGAGTTTAAAAGATAAAGACGTCGCATTGGGCAAGATTTGTTTTTGTTTTTACTTTGGATTAGCAGAAAAATACTGGGGATTACCGGTGAACTAAAACATTTAACTAATTTTTTCACTCCTATTTAAAGAGAAAATAGAAATTAGCAATGAATTATTTTGTAGTATTGATATCCTAAAAATTTTTTTTTAAGCATTATATTTTTACACCTTTCTGCAAGTATTCAGCCTGTTTTTGAAGCTTCATTTTTTATTTTTAATACGACAAAAGTCGAAGTGATATAGACATAGATTCTGATATCTTTCTTTCATTGGAAAATTAATAGTACTCCCACTTCTACCATGTTAACAATGAAATATAAGATATTGACAATCAAGATGTCAAATAACTTACAAACTGTAATATTTACATTTTTTTAAAATAGATGTTGTCATGAAAATAAAGCTTACATTTTGTTACATTTATTTTAAGGTTTTAGGTTATGTTTTTAAAACAAAAATAACGATTTTTTGAAGTGATCTTATATTAAAATGTACCTTCATTATCATATAAGAATGAAATCGCGCGAGATAAATAATTATCAATAAATTTCAAAATCCTCGATAATTCAGAAAATTTAAGGTTAACATGGGTTTTGAGAAAGAATTTTGTCAACATTAAATATTTGGATTTGGTACGACATTGTGATATGAGTAACATTAACTAACCAAAATTCGTTCCAATTCTAAGTAAAAGAAAAGCTAGTTGTATTAGAGCTTGTACTATAAACACTAAAAACCTATTAGCTCATATTTAAAGTGTCAATTGAGAGTCTTACACCACGTCTCTTCGATTTAATGAAGATTCGAAAAAGTTTCGAATTACTCGAACTATTCGAATATTCGGATCGAATCTTGAATCGAATAGTTCAATTCGATTCGCTTCGAGTAATTCGAAATTTCGAATATTCGCCCACCTCTAATACTTACCTAACATCATGAGTTTAACTTTTTGATAGACAGCACATACACAAACAGTATGGGTACAACCAGATCCGGCAAGAACACAAAGCACAGGTCTTAATGATGCAAAACAAGAAAATCCTATCATTTCACTTGGATACAGTTCTTTGAAAGTTTGATACAATTCTTTTGAATCACATAGGATAAGTTTCTTCTGTACATGCTCTTTTTGATCTTTATCTCTTCTCACAGAAACAAAATTTTTCTTGCCAGGTAAATTTACCCTGATCTTATCGGTTTGATTAAATTCTATAACCTTAGCTCTAAAATCGTCATATGAGGATCGTCTTAAAATTAAGGCAATGAATTTAATGATAGAAAAAATATGATGGAATGGAATACTTGAATACTTTCCTGTTTTTTCTCTCAGGCATTGACAAAATCCCTTTATTTTCCCTTAGCTGTTTTGATACTATTGCTATATGCTTTGTAACATCCACTACATCACAAATCATTTGGATGCTCCAATCAGAAGGTGAAAGTGTCAAAGTTTGTAATTTGTCAGTTCGAGAAGTTGCTTTTTCGTCAAAAATAGTTTTCAGATTTTCGATCATTTTTTGATAGTTAAGTAGTTCTCGTAGTGGTTAAATTCATTATCAAGGCTTAATAGTTTCAAAAAGTAGAGCAAATTCCATCATATTTGCTAGTTAAATAAGATGAATCGTTTACTGCGGATTGATGTAACGGCGTTAAATTTAATACAGGGTATACACTCTCTATCACACATTACCCACACGAATCTTTACACACATATCTCACACACACTGATTTACCTTATTTTAATTTTTTTCAAATATTGAAAAGAAATTGACAAAAATGTACTTTTGCAAATTACTACATGGACTCAACTATTCAGTCATCAGCTAATAATTAAAATTTACCGTATATATTTAATTAACAAATTTATCCACTAAAATCCGAATTTGATCCGATTTCCAAATTTTCCCTAAATTAGTTACGAGTTTAGTACTCAACATTTAAAATCATTCCATTTCTTGTAGAATTTTCAACAATTTTAATAAATGAATCTCGAACTTAATAATCCACGTTGCTCAATAAATTTTTAGAAATTTTTCACGATGACGAAATAAAATTAACAAGATAAATTTTTCCAGAACTTAAATTCAATGTTAAATTTCCTCATGGGAGTTTTCGATTAGTTAATTAAAAATTATTAAATAATAAACAATTTTTCCAAGTTAAATAAAATCATAAATTTTTGGCCAGGTTCAATAATACAAATTCTCAATAATTAACATTAAATAAAATATTTGCGCGCTCAAAACAGACGCCAATTTTTATGCTAGCGCGTGGAGACTTTTTGACCTTGGGTATACGTTAACTGCGTTGCACGTTTCAACCGATGTTTCACTAGTCCGTGAGAAGACAATGGAATCTTCTCAAAGAATTTCTTATTTGGTTTTTATTTAATAAATAAGTTAGTTGTAAATGAACTGATTTTTCTAATGTTCGGAATTATTTCAATCAATAAATTTTACGGCAATTAATACCACAAGGTCCTTGAGTAGTCCTCGAGTATAAGCCCCCTTGAGGTACTCTCAACGAAAACTGGCGAATCGAAATTGCAATTAATTAATTACTGAACTATAAATATTAATTATTGAGAAAAGTTAAATAAGTAAATTGATTAAACGATCCAATTAATAAATGGAAAATGAGAAGTAACCGAGTATTGGGTAAGCAGCGGTCTACTTCTTTCCGGCAGAGTAATTCTTGATACCTTGACGAATTAAACGATGATCTAACTCACTTGTTGAGGATAAAGTCCTAGTTGTAGTTGACTTCCTTCGTCTCGTCACTACTCCGGGGATCGGTCCTTCTTCATTTACCGTTGGCGGACTCACTACTACTAGCTTTTTCATTGCACGGCTCACCTATAATAACCCCAAACTACCCCCTCCTATTCCCCTTCTTTTTAGGCTCGAAGATCGAGACGCGCCAGTACTATGTCGAATAATTATCGATATCTGGCGACTTATCGATTGAGGGTAATCTTACTCTGTTACAAATTTATGTGTTATGTTAAGCTCCCTGAGCTTAGAGGGACAACTTTTCAATGATTTCGAGCTCAAAAGTCTGATAAAACTTTGATAAAACACAATTTTTCAAATTTTCAAACTGCAGTAACTTTTGAATAAATGAATTAATTTTTACGCGGTTGGCAGCATTCGGCGCAATTTTTTAAGCTCTATGAAGAATCTGTAAGTTTAGTGTGATCGAACCAAGAATTTCGAAGTAATTCTGGAAAAACACTTTTTTCGGTTTTGTTTCGTCAACGATAACTCGCGAATGAATGAACAAATTTTGACCAGACGGATGGCGATCGACGTGATTTTTTTATGTTAAGAGTTGATTTATTTTTGGAATCGATCGGTCGAGCTGTTTGAAAGTTATTCCAAAAACTGTCGGAGTAATGTTGAAAAAATCCATGTATGCAAATATGTCGTCGAGGATATCTCTCGAACCAATCAACTGATTTCTACGTTCTTGACGGCGATCAACGCAATTTGTTTAGCTCTAAAAATTATTCTATTTCACCAAAAACGATCCGAAAAGAATTCTCGATGTTATGTGAAAAAAACACTTTTTTCGGATTTTTTTTTTTCGTTTACGATATCTCTTGAACGAATCAACCGATTTTGACCCTTCCAGTCAGGGCAGCTTCCTGTGACCTCAAAACGTCGAGATCTAATGAGAATTCGATTTTTTTAAAGTGGGGTAAAACTAATAACTTCCTGATTTTTAAAAATCTTTGATTTTCTTAGCGAGGAGAAAAAAATTTGCATTTCTTCATACATCTCAATAGCTTTCCATTATCTAATATTATGATACTATACGTATGCTGGTTTTTATTCTTATTAATTAACAATTACAATAAACATTAAAGATTAAAGATTAACAATAGTCAAAATGATTAATTCATTAAATATGTACTGCTTTTATTAAGTTTTATATGATTTCAAGAAATTTTATGAAATTTGTAAGGTCTTTCTTGAGTTTAAATTTCGTAGCAGGGACAATCGAACTTCCTCGGGTCATTTTCGACAACGTAATTGATGCCACGGTAGACAAGGGCTTTGCCTGACCTTTCGATTTTTATAAGTAGTTTCAACTTGTCAAGTAAATTTTATCATTTTTACAAAGAATTTTACATGAAAAAATATGTAAATTCTATCTATTTTGTCTGATAGTAGGCTATTAACCAGAAAAATACTTCAAAGATAGCTATCCAAGCATAGAATTATAACATTCGATGCTTGTAAAGATCGACCATCTTGGCCCGCCGTCCATCTAACGGCTTAAAATAAATTTTATCATTTTTACATGAAAAATTATGTAAATTCTACCTATTTTGTATATATATATATATATATATATATATATATATATATACGAGCAGACCCAACAGACGTTGGGTTGTCCTGTACATACGTCGTTAATTCGAAAATTTCAAACATTCTTCAATAAGCTGTAACAATCTGGACGGTTTTGATAAAAATTATTATCGTTTTTTAGGCACACTTCAAAACTCTTCAAACATCAATTTCTATTCGTAGTTAATATTTTAATTAGCACACGACTTAAACGAACACAATAATAACACAAAATTTCAAATATTTTTGTCAATTCGATCGCAGCGCCAACTGTCAGGACAAACTGAAATTAAAATAGAATAATATTTAATATTTGATGCTGCGATGGTAGCGCAGTCTACCGGATTCAATGTAAAACATTCCAAAATTAACAACTACTTATAAATGAAAAATTAGTTAAATAAACATTTTCCAGTGGATCAAATTGTGAATCTAAACCATCCTCGAATCCCCTTGAACTCACACAAAAAATTTCATCAAAATCGGTCCAGCCGTCTAGGAAGAGCAGTGACATACACAAGCACACAAGATATATATATATATATATATATATATATATATATATATATATATATATATTAATTATATAATTGGCCCGCTGCGGTTTCGGACTATATGTAAGCCTAATTAAATCCAAACTGGCCATTTGAAAGTCTTTCCGTTTGTTTACAAGTTGTTTGGTAATGAAGAAATAATTGTTGTCATTATTATTATCATTAATATTATTCTATCACTATTATTATCATAGATATTATATTATCCTTATTAACTTTTTGTCATATTATCATTATTATTATCGGACTATTGTATTATCATTCATCAATTTCACTCCTGAAGTGTTCAGTGGACAATCTTGGACGATTTAAACAATTGGAAATTTATGAGTTACTTAATCTGAAGTTTGATAATAAAATTTTCAAACCCAACCCTGGAGTCGCCTCCGGATTTCGGCGCTCCAGAGAAAACTTATAAAGAATAAAAGATATAGCTGATAAAGAAAGTTGGTTTTGTGAGAAGATTACTCAAGCGAAGTCGATTAATCTCTCTCTCTCTCTCTCTCTCTCTCTCTCTCTGTAAGTACATAAACACGCTAATTTTTTGCTCTGTTTTTGCAACATTTTTCTGCTGTAAATTGCCTCCGGGCATTTTTTGTTTCAGAAATATTGCAAGCAACAAATTGCAATCTGCAGATTGACATATAAATTTTGCTTATGTGTTCGCTGTGGATTGAAAAATAATTAAATATAAATTACTCATCATTGAAGAGGTTAAGTTGACAGTGGTTTTAGTGTACAGTGGGTTATTAGCCAAATTAGCGTCAGTTGATGTCAACTCTCACTTGAAGTTTACCAGTTCTGAAAAATATCATCTATTTGATAACTACTCTGTTGGTAAATTGTTATTCAATTTGACTTTTTTGAGACTAAATTTGGACTTATAAAAGATCTACAGTGTGTGCAACAAGGAGGTTTAAGTGACACTATTCTTGACTGGCTAATTACCTAGTGATTTACCATTTACTTTACCTTCTATCAGTGATAACTTGTCAGTAAAGTTCTATCAAATTCTTTCTGACCATTTAAATTGTTATGGCTTGAGAATTTACAAAGCACCAATAGTGTGTGTACTGAGAAGGTGTAAGTTACACTATAAATAACTGGTTATCTATCTTGTTCTAACTAATAACTTGAAACTTGATATTAAATTGTCTGGTCACCTTACAGTAATTTTACTTTTAATTTTCTGGTTATGCCATTGGTGTCTGACACATGTGTTAAATGCAAGAGACCTGTTAAATCATCTGTTATTTGTAACACTTGTCAACAGCATTTTCATCCTGGTTGTGCACGAGATTATGTAAAAAACAGGCCGCTGACTGATTGTTGCAGAAAACAATTTAACTATCTCCTGGGAAATTTAGAAACAAAAACAAGACTTGCCTCGATAAAATCTACTAGCTCTAATACCTCTTCAGTTTCCAGTTTCAAATCTGCCAGCTCTTCTCCTCTTGATCATACATTTAAAGCTCGCGGATCTACCTCACTTGTTCGTTTATCAACAGCTCGTGTATCAACCTCATTGAAATCACCTGTCACACCAAATACACCGATATCGACTGGTTCAGACTCAGTGTTTCATTCACCTATCACACCTCCAACAATGGCCCAGCTACCTTCGAATTGGTCTGAGAAGTCGCTTGACGATAAGATGACAGCTATGATGGAACAGTTTTTATCATCCAACATGTTGGTAAATAAGAAACTTGAGGAACTTAGTACGCAAATCGCTGACCTCAAAGATTCACAAGCTGCTACTGTGTCTGACCTTTCGGAAGTTAAGGATAATGTTAAAATAAATGCTGATTCAATTTCGAAATTAAACTTAGACATCAAAAAATTAAAAGAAGACAGTAAAACTAACATGAATATAATGCATAATAAACTAGCTGATCTGAGCAAACTAGTTACTCTTGAAAACAGTGCAGCTTCATCTACTTCATCTCTATTAGGAACTACTACTGAGTTGGTAATCTCAGGTATTCCTGATTTAGTGGCTGATAAACTATCACCTTCTGAAATTCCGTCCGCTGTTTTAAATGCTCTAGAGTTACCACATTTGGTCAGCGATGTTTTGAGTGTTCGTAAATTTGTAAATAAAGATAGATCTAAACAACATAAGACTACCTATCATTCCTACATTGTTGATTTGAAGTCTTCTCGAGTACGTGATTTCATTATAAGTTCGAAACGCAAGTCAAAAAATCTTTTGGCTAAAATTGTGTTTCCGGACTATGTTGATCAAAATTCCACAGTTGCTATATACGTCAATGAATTTTTATTACCAGAGACACATAAATTACTTTTACAAACTAAAGAAAAGGCTAAGTTAAAAAAGATCAAGTATGTCTGGGTGACAAGTGGACAAATTTTTGCCAAAAGAGAAAATGGCTCTGAAATAATTAAAATTAAATGTGTTTCTGATCTCACTAAACTAGATTAACAGTCAACTGATTCAACTAATAGCTCAACTAAAAATGTATCTTCATCGCTAAATGTACTTAGTCTAAATATAAATAGCCTTGTTGGCCATACTGCTCAATTCTTGAATTTGATTAATGATACTCAACCTGACATTATTATCCTTGTTGAAACGTGGTTAAAACCCTCACACGACAACAGTATTTTTTCATTGAATGGCTACAATATTGTTCGAAGAGATCGAACCTTAAAACATGCAGATACTGGTTGTTACATCCAGGGAGGTGGAGTGGCCTGTCTTGTCCGCGAGTCCTTAAAAGTCAAGATTTTACATATTTCAACTTCTGATTATTTAAACCAACCAGAATATTTAATTACCGATGTCACTTTATCCTCTGGATCTCACCTCTTATTATCCTGCATTTACAGAAGACCGAAAGGGCTATTTCTTAACGAATTCTTTGACATTTTTTCAAGATTTGCTCCAAATTTCAACAATATAATCATAGCTGGTGATTTAAATTGTAACTTGTTAGAAGATAGTTACACTGCAAGGCACCTGAAAGACTTTATTCTTGAATCATCACTGTTCTGCGTACCTTACGGAGCTACTTTTCATAAAAATAATTATGATTCTTGGTTGGATGTCATCCTGCTTGACAGTGATAGTAAATTAGTTTCGTTTGCTAAATCCGATTCTCCGTTCATTGATGGCCATGACTATTTATTTTGTAAATATAAATTAAATTGTTCAAAACCAGCACCAAAGAAAGTTACCTTTAGAAACCTAAAGAATTGCGATCATCAAGCTCTTTCAAGAACTTTGATGAACACTTTAAGAATTGATAATGCTATACTAGAGAATTCGGATCCAAATGAGTTGCTGATTATCTTCAAATCTGGTGTTTTATCTTCTCTGGATTTGTTTGCACCAGAAATTACTAAGAAGATAGTCCGTCATAGTAATCCCTGGTTTACAAAAGAATTAAAAGTGAAGTGCAAAGAACGCGATGAAATTTATAAGAAAGCTAGGAGAACTCGGGACCTAAATTTGCTTGCTCTTTTTAGAATTAAGAGAAAAAACTTAAAAGCTGAGTTAAATCATGCTCGTGAAGAATACTTAAAAACTATTCTTTCAAATCTTTCATATGGTTCATCTATTTGGAGTAAGCTTAAACATCTTGGACTAATTAAGTCTAACCCTTCATCACCGCTAAACTTTTTTGATGCTCTTGAATTGAACGAGTATTACGCAAACATAGTAAGAAAACATCCACCTTGCAGTAAAAATTTTGTTGATTTGCTGCCGATTGACTATTCAAGACAAGTCAATTGTTTATTCAAGTGGACCATGATTGACATTGTAGATGTTACTAAGGCATTGCATATTACTCTTTCAAAGTCTAAAGGGAAAAGTCCTGATGGATTGGATTTAAGATGGCTACGGGATCACCTTCCACAAATTTCACTGTTTCTTACTGCATTATTTAATAGATCTCTTGATACTGGAATATTCCCTGACATTTGGAAAATTATTTTTATTATACCTTTGAATAAAACTTCACCGCCTAGATCTCCATCAGATACCCGACCTGTTGCAAATCTATCCCATCTGGCCAAAGTGTTTGAAAGAATCATTGCAAATCAAGTGATAACCTATCTGGAGGATAACGAGTTACTCGATCCTTTGCAATCTGGATTTAGGAAACATCACAGCACACAATCAGCTCTACTGAGGCTCACTGATGATATTAGGCAGGCGATGGACAAAAATAAACTTACCATAATAGTCTTATTTGATTTGAGTAAGGCTTTTGACTATGTTGACCCCAAGATCATACTGATTGCGTTATTTGAGCTTGGTTTTTCAATGGAAACAATTATCTGGTTTTTCTCCTACTTATCAAATCGCTCTCAGTCAATACTGAATAATCTTGGGACTCCAATTCAGCTCCTTAGAACTTCATCTGGTGTTCCTCAAGGTTCTGTGCTTGGTCCAATCCTGTTTTTAATTGTCATGAATTCTGTTGTCAGATGGCTAGTGTATTGTAACCATGGTCTGTTTGCTGATGACAAATATATTTATCTACACTTCTTTATGTATCAACTACAAGAGGCAGTCAGACAGGTCAACATTGATGCACAATCAGTTGCGGATTGGGCAAGGAAGCATGGCTTGGAGATAAACTTGTCCAAGACCAAAGCAATGATCTTGGGTTCAAATAGCAAGCTGAAACAACTGAGTAACTTTGATCTACCACCTATTATTATAGATGGTGTCATAATTCCATATGTTGATACTACCAAGTGCTTGGGATTACACATCAGTAGGAACCTAAGTTGGAATCATCATGTCAAGCTAGTGGTTAGCAAAGTTAATTCAGCCTTGCATTCTCTCAAGGTTCGGAAGAACATTTTCTCAACTGACATCAGGAAATTGTTAGTATCATCCACCATCTTACCACTTCTTGATTACTGTTCCATCGTATTAGTAGATTCAACATCTGAAAATGACTTGAAACTTCAACGTGCAATAAATTGCTCAATTAGATTCATTTTTAATCTTAGAAAAGATGAGCATATAACACCTTATCAACGAGAATTGGGATGGCTTACTGTGAAATATCGTAGAATGTACTTCATGAGTTGTTACTTCTTTAAGCTACTTCAAGTTGGTAAACCCAAGTACCTACGAGATGCTTTTGTTGAGGAGACCGAAGTCAGACGTTCAGATAGGTTAGCAGCCAAAAAACACTCTCTTTTCACGTTTCCGCATTTTGCTACGACCTTCATGGAGCGGTCATTCCAAGTGAGTGTAATACGATTGTGGGAAGAACTGCCTGAAGAGATTGTCAACTCATCTAGTCTTGAAGTGTTCAAAAATAAAATTTTTGACCATTTGTTGAATTTGGATTATTAATTTTGTTATTGTAAAGTGATAAGTTCTCTGATAATTACTGTTAGATTCTAAGTGTTAAATTCTCCAACTTTGTTCTTTTATCAGCTGTTATTAATTGAAAAATTTATTGAGTTCGTTAGTTGAATCAGATAAAATAAATATAATTTTTATATTAGATTTTATTTAGTTTATGTACTTATATAATTTTGCTATTATTACTGTATTTGTAAATCATATTGTATTTAAAATTGCCATTTGGCTTGTGCCTTGGCATTAATAAACTATCAATCAATCAATCAATCAATCTCAGTGGCATTTCATAGCATCGCTTTGACCATGGACGGGTTTTTTTCAGAATTGAATGCTCTACAAAAGTGTCCATTGTCGCGAAGTCGTAACTCATACTGGTGGGGTAGTACGGACCGCCAAACCGAATTTTTCATAGAATTCTTGGTTTTTCACTCATTATCTCATAAACAACAAGATATACAGAAAAAATGTAAATAATAATTCTGTAGGAAATTCAATTCTCTACAAAAAATGTTCTTACCACCAAATCACTAAGAACGATATTTTCTGAGATATTAATCATTGAAGTTTACGTAGCATTGAATTTCCACAAAATGTTGAATCAAATCTTAAAAAATATTGATTTTTTATTCGTATCATAATTATAATTAGTAATTACTTATTGATTAAGTTGCAAATTCAACGAAAAAAATTTTTAATTGTATTTTTCTGAAGTTTTTTTATTTGTAAATAAATTACTAAGATATCAGGTCTATGTAACTTTGAACTAAACTACATGTATGATCAAATACGATAAATTAAATATTTTACACCATTTTCTTTATGCTGTAAGTTGATTTAGTACACAGTTTATGTTGCGAACGGTGATGCTGTACTGTTTGAAAAACTTTTTGTCGTTCATCTTCATTGCGGTGAAAGCTTTATTGAATCTTTGAGTCAGAGCTACTCCTCGCTCAGCAGTATCATTTACATCTTTTAACTTTTTGAATGTTTCAGAACATTTTTGGTACTCAAAATTTGATTCCCATGTATGAAATTCAGAATTTAAAAATTCATATGAAAGGTTAAACTGTTTAAAGATGAAAACTGAATTTGGTGTCACAAAATCACTGATGTTTTTTTCACTGAGTGAAGTAATTGTTTTGTAAGGCTCTGAGTAATGCTTATTCGATTGCTTTACAGCGGGAATACCATTAATTTTTTTCGCAATTTTCAATTTTTCTTCTGGTAATACTGTATTATCAAACAGCGCCAAGCAAGCAAGTTGTTCATGCAAATACCATAGATGTTTAGATAATTTTTCAAGAGCTGCATTAGCGATTTCCAGATGAATTTTTCGATGTTCGATAAGATCTTTTACTAATTGTAAGTCTGAGTTTGGGGCTTTTATCGCATATGGAACAGTAAACCATATTTTCACGTAAAATAATACAACAAAAACACAAATTTTTCGCAAAGCATCTGTTTCTTTCGCTGGTACTTTAAACTGCTTACGAAATAAATATATCTTGAAACAATAAAGAGCTTTTGAATGCCATCTTGCATGGTGACAAGCGCCAGGGGCTTTAAATTGAACTTTATCACCTCCACCACCTAAAAAGATACTGCTTAGTTCCAGTAATTCTTTATAGTCGTCTCTTGGATGATGATTCTTATTGAAAAATATGAAAAGAAAGAAAAATAAAAAAGTGAGAAAACTGTAATCATTATCAGCAACCAATGGGTTTCTTTGATAGTGAATGATAATGTAATTAGTTAAATTTGTAAATAAAGTTAATGAAAAAATACACTTTGTAAAATATTCGAGCAAAAAGATATTTGAAATTTATCAATTAAAAACTTATAAGTCCTTAATACACACAAAAATGTGTCAAAAACTAGTTCATCATTTAAATACACAATTATTAATGTAAAATTGAATTAATTCATACCTTTAATTGATTGTCAATAAAATCGAGAATGTCTTTTTTTTTTGTCGTTCAAAATGTCGGTAATATGTTCATCATTGGAACCGATTTCATATACTACTTTATCAATGTTATCCCAATTGTCTCTAAATCGTTTAAAAATAGGTACATTTGGACCATTTGTGGCTGGCCAAGCAACCTCTGCTACATTTCGTAACATCAACTCTGACGTATGATGACGACAAGCAAGGTAAAATAAATCACGACCAATTTTTTTCTCTAGTAAAGGACAAGCACCTTTGGTGTCACCTTAAAAAAAAAACATTATCTGTTTTGATTGAAATGGTTGATAAAAATATACACTTGTAACAGGGTAAAATTACCCTTAATCGATAAGTCACCGGATATCGATAATTATTCGACATAGCACTGGCGCGTCTCGATCTTCGGGCCTAAAGGGGGAATAGGAGGGGGTGAGTTTGGGTTAAAATAGGTGAGCCGTGCAGTGGAAAAGGGAGAAGTAGTGTGACCGCCAGACTGAGTGCCACGGAAATCAAGAAGGACCGATCCCCGGAGTAGTGACGAGACGAAGGAAGCCAACTACAACTAGGACTTCATCCTCAACGAGTGAGTTGGATCATCGTTTTGTTCGTCAAGGTATCAATTGTTGCTCTGTGGGAGAGAAGTGGACCGCGGTTTACCGAATACCCAGTTACTTCTCCTAATTAATCAATTGGATCGTTAATCGACATAAAATATTAATAAAATTGTGGAATAATTGCTAGTTTTGGATTTAGTGATTTTCATGGGGGTTTATACCCGAGGATCACTTAATCGACCTTGCGGGAAAATTTAATAACTGAGAGAAATTATCAATTAATTATTTAACATCCGAAATTTCGTTAACTTTATTGTTATAATTTTTATAATAATTAATTTAGTAAAATTGATTGATTTTTGTCATTGAAAACGACAAATTTTATTCGTGGAATTTCAGTCAAGCGTCAATTTTGTGTCGCAGTAAATTCCAATACCCAAGGTCAAGCAAAACAGCTAGCGATTATTCTAGCAATCAAAATTGAATAATTTAGAGTGTGTCAAATTTATAAGTGATAAGACTAGAAGTAGATTATTGACAGTATTTTTATTAAGAATAATTATTAGAGTTAATTATTAAGAATATTTCCTATTAGGAAAATTATTAAGAATATTTATTAAGAGTTAATTATTAAGAATATTTATATTAAGAATTTAATTAGCAAGAATAATTATATTAGGAAAATTATTGTTGAGATTATTATAGAGCAGAAAATTATTAAGAATATTATATTAGGAATTTTATTGAGAATTTATATTGTAAAATTATTTTATGTCGTGATAATTTTAGAAAATTTGGGATTAAGTCCGTGAAGTAGTTAAATTAATTTTACTCTAATTTGATAATTATCGGTTTGGATTAAGTCCAGGGAATCAGTTAAGTGAGTTAAAATTTGTCACGGTAAAGTTTAGTCAGAATTAATTAATTAAACTTGTGTTAATAATTTTGAACGTGATTGAGAATTTTATATTGTAATAGTTAGTTGAAAATTGATTGTAAGTTGAAAATAGTCGTTTTATTAATTTACTAATGATTGAATAATTAATTTAAAATTATTTGATTAAAATTAATTACAGTCGATTTTATTAAAGTAAAATTTAAAATATAAAATTAAAGTAAAGTCAAGTCAGTAGTGTGAGTGTGAGACAAGTGTGGGTTATGTGTGAGTTGCAGAGTATCTAGACCTATGTTTCGTCGCTGGGTTGTTACTGCTGTAGCTGGAGCGGGTTATGAGAGTGTGCTGCAGAACATCTAGGTCTATGTTTCGTCGCTGGGCTGTTGTTCTGTAGTAAAGTGTGTATAAGCTGCAGGAGTATCTAGGTCTATGTTTCGTCGCTGGGCTGTTACTCCTGTGAGCCGAGTCAACGAGCCCGGTATATGATTCGTCTCTGTGCGGGTGATTGTAGATTTAGAAATCGGGTAGACGCCGAGAGGGGCCCGTCACGTGTAGACGCCGAAAGGGGCACGTGTTAGAAATTGACGGGTAGACGCCGAAAGGGGCTCGTCGAGATTAAGATATTGTTAAGTGTAGTTAGTGTGTGCGTGAATGAATTTTGTTAACTAGTTGTAAGTCAATTCTTGTTAAGTTTTATTCCTTATTGTTAATAAACTGATCAGATTGTTAATTAAATTTTTATTATTCAACAGCACCTTCCTCCACTCTCTCTACCCTAAGATTAAGTTTTCTCAGCTCTGGACCGGTTCCAGGAACCGTGATTAAAAATCCTGGTGGCGCCCTAATAATTATATTGTTGTTTAGTTTTGTTGTTTATTTATTTAAAAATTGATTAGGGGCTAACCTGAGCAGGTAAAACTGTTACACACTAGTCACAAAAATTATGGGACATAAAAAAATTCTAAATTTTTGGGTATTTTTCAACGAGCTGTAACTCCGAATAAAATGATCGCAGAGCAAAAACAGAAAACAAGCAAATAATTGCTCTAAGTGTCTAGTTTTCAGATACGATCATGACAATTTTTTATCACGTTTAAGTCTGAAGAAATCCTAAGGAAACTATAAAAAAAAAATTTTCCAAATTTTTTCTTGTCTAAAAAAAGCTCTACGGGCTTCAAAAATGTTTTTTCATTCTTTTACTCAAAAGCTCTTTTAGAAAATTTAATGCCCGTTTATTTGACAGAATCAAAAAGCCTGTGAGATGATTTGCCGCGGAGTTATCGTCATCAAAGCAAAAAAGTTCTTATTACTTTTGATAAACAATAACTCTGGGAATAATGATCGTATGTGAAATCAAAAAGGGTTTTGAAAACTACACGATATTTTCTATGAGATACAGTGAATTGTTTTTGACGAGAAAATTTTTTCTGAATTGAAAATTTTGACTGAAAAAAAGACAAAAATTTGCATAATTAAAGATATTTGGATAACTTGGTATAACTTTGGATAAAATGGATGAACGAAAAATTTCATGGGTAATTTTTTAACCTTAAAGAATCTCCTAAAATCCCTGGAAAATTTAAAGTGCTGCGATTTTTTGTTCCATAGTGTCCCGAAGCTTCAAATTTTTTGTTTTCGCAAAAATCGCCATTGTGAGCAATTTCTCAATTATTATTTATTTTCTTGAAATTTTTGTTTTTTTTTTCAAATTTCTAAAAAAATCAATCTTTTTGATCGAAAAAATAAAGATTCTTAAGAAAAAAAATCTTTTTTCATTGAGATTTGGATTTTCAATTCAAAAAAAATTTTTTTTTGTCAAAGGCCATTCTCTGAATCTCATAGAAAATATCGTGTAGTTTTTAAAACTCTCCTTCAATTTCTCATACGACCATTATTCCCAGAGTTATTAATTATCAAAGTTAAAAAGAACTTCTTTGCTTTGATTGACGATAACTCCGCGGCAAATCATCGCACAGGCTTTCTAATTCTGTCAAATAAAAGGACATTAAAATTTTTGCACGCGTTTTTGAGTTAAAGAATGGAAAAACATTTTTGAAGCCCATAGACCTTTTTTTAGACAAGAAAAAATTTGGAAAATTTTTTTTCTTGTAGTTTCCTCAGCATTTCTCCAGACTCAAACGTGATAAAAAAATTGTCATGGTCGTATCTAAAAACTAGACACTTAGAGCTACTATTTGCTTTTTGTTTTTGCTCTACATCATTCTATTCGAAGTTACAGCTCGTTGAAAAACACCCAAAAATTTAGACTTCTTATTATATCCTTTAATTATTATGACTAGCGTAGTTTGAAAATGTAATTTAACAATCTGACAATTTACCTGTGTTTGAAGCAGTCGTATCGAAACACATTCCTTTAAGATTATCGCAAATATTGCGTGTCGTCAGAGCCTGAAATACGGCTGAAGCTTGACTTATACCTGTGCCGTCAGAAAGCAACGGAGCTTCTAAAAATTTTTCGCCACTTATTCCTGAAATGTGTATCGAGAGCCGTTCTGCATTTGATGTTCCTTGTCCTGTAGGTAGCATTTTTCCATCTCAATGAACTACGCAAGATTCGTCTATTTCTTCTTTTTTAATTGCATCGACAATTTCTTCTCTCTTAGAAATACGTGCATTGCGAATAGAAGAATAACTCACATTATATTTATCAATATCTAATCCCAGACTTTCTATAACAGCTGCAATGATAAACATTGCATCTCTATCACTAGTTCCAGTGCGATCTAAAGCTGATACAAGTTCTGGAGTTAAAATATTGATTTTTTTCTTTTTACGAGGTACAGGGAGTTCATTCTCAAAATCAGAATATGTTCGTTTCAACCCACTGGAATTTGATGATAGACTACAAAAACTTGCTGGCATCGAATGTTGCGATAATTTCATGCCTAAAACAATTTTTTCAGAATTAAATAAATAAACCCAATCGATTCAAACATTTTTCAAATTTTATATTCAGCTTCTGTTATTCAGAAGCAAAGATATTCTTTGAATTGAGTTTCCGTCAATTTTCCCCAATAAAAATAAGATAAAATGATATGTATTTTAAATTTATTGGTTACAGTGACTTCAATTTTTTAATAGCGTGGGGATTTTCGACTGCAAAAAAATCGAAAACAAATTTTTTGAAGTTATACTTCTTTTGGCGCGTTAGATTAAATTAAATAAATTTTGATTTATCTCACTTATTCAGATTTACTTGATAGAAATTTTACCAAAAATGATAGACTAATAATTAGAAAAAAAAGTTATGAATCTAGAAACAAATTTTAAAATATTGAAAAATTATATAGAATTCAATTTTCAGAAAATGAGGTTAAGAAAATTAGAATTTTAATGCGAATTAAATTTTACAAGTAAGTAGAAAAAATATGAGTCTAAATTATAAGAAATTGTTTTCGATTATTAAAAAATGATTGATTGTTGAGCTTGATAATTTATAGTTGTATGTGAGAAGAAACTAACCAAATTCGTCTGTATTGTTCTCATTATCTTCATTTGCTATCTCCTGTTCAGTATCAGATTTATTCTGAAAAGTTTCCACCGGCAAGAAAGTAGTAACGGGCGAGTGAAGATTGCTTTTTCCCTTTTGACACTCATTCAGAAATTGTTGCTGCTCTTTTGGCAAATTCTTAACCATTGTGGAATTGGAAATATCGAACAATTTATCTAGTTTTTGGTTAAACTTTTCAACATTCTGTTTTTGTGCTTTCGATCTTTTTTCCCTCTTATGATGTGTCTTCACTTTTATATATTCGGCATAAAATTTTTCCAACTTCGCAAGACTGTGCTGAGGACGTATAGTTGGAATCTTGAAACTAGCCCAAATAGTATTAGTATCGTTAATAACACTAGTAGCACTATTTCGAATAGTTAATTTTAAAGACTGATGTTTATACATAAACAAATTCAGTAAGTCACGATACGAAGGCAGCTTATTATTATTTATTTGGCTTCTTTCAAATCCAATTAAATAATTCCAAGTTTTATTACCAATTTTTTCACTCATTTTAATGATTGTTAAAGTCGATCTAACCTCAAATTTAACAAAGTATACATACAACGGCGTCACACTGATCAATGCACACTAAGCTTTGTTCTTACTCTCGCGGGATTAGTACGCGAAAACAAAGAAAGCGCTGCAATTAAAGGGGAAATTTGTTGAACGCATTCAAGGTCAAGTGAAAGCTCAGTAGTACTACTAGAGCAATAAAAATAAACCGCAATTAATCAGTATCACAATACACAGCAACAAAGAAACATCCCATATTCTTCGTAATGATCATACACAATATATTTTTAGCTAGAATTTCATTAAAATTGAATTATTAAATGATAAATTCAAATATTATGGTGTGATTTAAATGAGAAATTTATTTAAAAATAAAAAAACTTCAGAAAAATACAATTAAAAATTTTTTTCGTTGAATTTGCAACTTAATCAATAAGTAATTACTAATTATAATTATGATACGAATAAAAAAATCAATATTTTTTAAGATTTGATTCAACATTTTGTGGAAATTCAATGCTACGTAAACTTCAATGACTAATATCTCAGAAAATATCGATCTTAGTGATTTGGTGGTAAGGACCTTTTTTGTAGAGAATTGAATTTCCTACAAAATTATCATTTACATTTTTTCTGTATGTCTTGTTGTTTATGAGATAATGAGTGAAAAAACAAGAATTCTATGAAAAATTCGGTTTGGCGGTCCGTACTACCCCACCAGTATGAGTTACGACTTCGCGACAATGGACACTTTTGTAGAGCATTCAATTCTGAAAAAAACCCGTCCATGGTCAAAGCGATGCTATGAAATGCCACTGAGCTATAGAAATTAAAAAAAAAAAAATAAAAGTTCTCGTATATTTCAAATGGGAAATCTTCACACGCTGTGTAGTAGTACGTAATATTAATATTAAGGGCTCAAACTTTCAGGGAATTTTTTTGGGTGTATTTCCAACGAAATTTCGGGATGGGAGCGAAAAAAAAAAATAGTCGCAAAAAAAAAGAACCCTAATATATATATACTACATATTATGTTTACGATTTTTGAAGAACATTCCTAGATCGTAATTTGAATTAAGTATTGTTTATAAATATATTTGATTTATTAATATACAACGACTTGGGGAGGGATTAAAAGCTACCTCTCAAGTTTCGTTGCGTTCGATTCATTTTTTTCACTTGTTGGGCGACCTGGGCAAATTTCTATTTTATTTGGCGCATCGACCGTCGAATAGTACGTTAAATAGTTCAATTTTGTTACAAAGTCTCAGGTTATCTCATAATTATTTTAGGCCATAACTTAATTTAATAAATTAAGAGGTTGGAATAATTGTAATTAATTTTCGTAAATTAATGATTGCTACTGTCTCAAGCATTATTTTTGTAGTAGTAGGTTCTTTTATACGTAAATTATTCGTCACGGGTCTCATATTCATGACAATTATTTTAGTTAATTTATTATTATTTTACTGGTGGTAATTTATTAATAGGCCTTTTGGCTGTAATAAGTTAATTTAGTTAGAATTTTTCACGATAAAATTTGGAATAACAAATGATTTTGTAAAATTCAAATAATCTAGGTTTTTTTTTTTTAATTTTTGTAGTTGTATGTTCAATAAAACGCGTTAAGTTGCAGTAGTTGAAATTAAGAATTTTGTGAAATTAAATTTAGGCCATTTGGCTGAATTTAATTAAAGAAATCTATTCGAGAAATTTAATTCATGAGATTATTTAAGAAATTTAATTCATAAATTTGGTTAATGAATTTAAAGAATTAATTTGGTCAAGGAATTTATTTAAGAAATCTGATTCATGAATCTACTTAAGAAATTCGATTGAGGAATTTAGTGATGAATTAAATCAGTAAATTGATATTTTGTATTGAATAAATGCCAGGCGTTAATATTTCTAAATTATGAGAATGTGAAAATCCGGAATTCAGTTGAATTGTAATTAATAGAAATTTAGTAATTTGTAAAATGGTGAATGAAGTTTGCGTCTGGTAGACGATTTTTATATGGAATTGAGTGAGTGCGTGTAAGTACAGTGCTGTCTAGGTATTCATGGTAAGCTCCTCTGTTTCGTAGGCAGTCACTTAGAAAACGTTGTATAGACGCTGCGTAGATTCCAAGTCAGGGGCGCAATCGAAAATAAGTTTTTAATTACAGTTAATAGGTTATATGGTAGTTTGTCAGGTTAAAGAGGTAATTTATGGTATTTTATGGTATTCCGTCAGGTTGATAAGATTTAGGAAAATAATGAGTTAAATGATATTCAGTTGTAAGATTTTCTGGCAAGTGGCCGGCATAGTTTAGAGGTTCTTATAGTTAAGTTAATTCCTAAGTTAATTTTTAGAAGTAACTGTTAGCAATAAATTCGAAAATTGTTAATTTTGTTGTTGAATTTGAATAAATCACTTTATTTGTTATTAATAATGTTCTCAGCATTGTTTACAGCCCTCTCGAACTTCTTACGACTCGACCTTTCCCCTTTCATGCTTTCCCGGTTTCTGGGACACCGTGTCTAAAATTCCAGTGGCGCCCTTATTAAGGAGGATAGGGGTGACCAATTGGACCGGGCTAACCACCCTAGTTACAATTTGAATACATTTTATAGATTCTGTCATTATATGACTCGGACCAATGAGCAACATACAGGACTGATGACCAGGACGAGCTGAGTTCAAATCCAGCGGACACCCGGAATTTTTCATCAAATAATATAGTTTCCGGTTACTACATCATACCTCGAATCACATTGGTTTGACTTTAATTAAAAAAGTAAATTTTTGATCCATTTCTTAAAAAAAAATAATGTAATTATATAAAATCGCTTATAATTATGTTTAATTGGATATAATTATATATGACTAGCTGTTACTCAATCGCTCTGCTGGGCATTTTATAGACTTGTATTTTTAGATCTAAATTTGAAATTCAATTGAAGTATTGTTTTCACTTTCACATGTTTGAAATTCCATCGAATTAACCTGTACCTTCTATCTATCTAGTTATTCTAGCTCATGCTCATTGTTACTTTCAATTTGCAAGCACTATATCTTCCGGTTGCTTCCTTGCAAAAAACGAATAATAGTGAACACGAAGAAAAAAATTTGGAATGAGCTTTGAAAGTTTCAGTTAAAATAATTGTAGGTCTTAAAAGTAAAATTAAAATCTGCCTAACTAAAAGTACTACGAATTTTAACGTTAATCAAAATTTTCTCTGTAACATCAATTTTTCATTTTATTTAATTTAAAAAAATTTAAGAAAATTATTTGTACATGTTTTTTACGAATTCTCTTAAAGTTAGTAGCCAAATTTTATTTTACAGCTCAAGTGTTTCGAAAGTGCAATCATTATCATTTGATACATTCCCGCGATCTCGTAATAAGAACAATCCATCGGTTACGTGATCAGCAAAAATAGAATGTATGTAAAATTCTTAATTCGTTGACTAACCAACTACATATAAATTTTAATTTTGGAAACCTTACAGTGACTTTTTTGCTGCTGCCAAAGAGACAATTATTCTAAGAAAATATAATTATTAAGGAAGAAATATATCTAAATATGTTGATCTCGGCAGCCGTTCCTGTAATTTCCTGTTTTTCTTGAAATTTTATCAAATTTTATATCTGTAGGAGGGGTATTGAAAGAATATGAATTTTATGACAATTATCACNTCTCCGTTTTGCAAGTCCTATATTATTAGTTAAAAATAAAGATGGTTCTGATCGCTTGTGCGTTGATTATCGGGAACTGAATTCTAATACGATAGATAAATTTCCCTTACCCCTCATAGCTGACCAAATAGCGCGACTTGCTTGTGCAAAGTTTTTCACATGTTTAGATATGGCCAGTGGATTTCATCAAATTCCTGTTGAGACAGAATCAATTGAACGGACAGCGTTTGTAACGCCTGATGGGCAATATGAATATTTGACATGCCATTCGGGCTAAAGAACGCACCCTCTGTCTTTCAACGTGCTGTTATAAAAGCCTTAGGAGAACTTGCATATACATTCGTTATTGTGTATATGGATGATATTATGATTATAGCTTCAACTATTGAAGAAGCTTTAGACAGACTTCAAAAAGTAGTCAGTATTTCATTAAATCCGGATTCTCTTTTAATTTTTCGAAATGCTCGTTTCTCAAAACCCAAGTACAATACCTGGGCTATGAAATTTCTGCTGGTGAAGTCTGTCCCAGCTCACGTAAAATCGAAGCCTTAACTGTCTTACCTGCACCGAGAACCGTAACTCAGTTGAGACAATTCATCGGTCTGTCTTCTTACTTTCGTAAATTTATTCCAAAGTTCTCACAGGTAATGAAACCCTTATACCGTTTGACCTCAGGTAGCAAAAAAAATATTGAATGGTACATGAAAATATCCGTCAGAAAATAATCTCTGTATTGACTAATGAGCCTGTACTAATGATTTTCAATCCGAATTTTCCTATAGAGTTGCTCACGGACGCTAGCTCTGAAGGCTATGGGGCTATATTAATGCAAAAATTTAATGGTTCAAATAGAGTTGTCGAGTATTATAGCAAAGCTACAGGTTCAGCTGAGTCACGATATCATTCATACGAATTAGAGACTCTAGCTGTATTTAACGCAGTAAAATTTTTCCGTCATTATTTGCATGGTCGACCGTTCGTAGTAATTACGGATTGTAATTCGTTAAAAGCCTCTCAGAAAAAGGCTGACCTAACACCAAGGGTTCACCGTTGGTGGGCTTTCTTACAGACTTTTAAATTTGATATTGTGTATAGAGAAGGCAAAAGAATGGCTCACGCTGATTTCTTTTCGCGTAATCTGTTACAGAACAATTGCGTAGTAATTCAAATAAAATTTTACAGAAACGTATAAATTTGACGGAAATTTCGATGATTGGCTTCTTGTTGAGCAACGCGTGACCCAGAAATTAGTAAGATAGTAATTGATTTAGAAAATGATGAGATTGCGTCCGATCTTGCTAAAATTATGAAGTACGGTCAGGGTTACTCCACCGAAAAATCCAAAGGCGAGGTAAAACATTATGTTTACCTATTGTTCCACGTGCTTTTAGGTGGTCGGTAATAAATCATGTACATGAGTCAATTATGCACTTAGGATGGGAGAAAACACTTGACAAGGTTTGCGAGTATTACTGGTTTGAAGGAATTACGAAATATGTTCGTAAATTCATTGATAACTGTTATACTTGCAGAGTTTCCAAGTCAAGCTCAGGCAAAGTACAAGCAGAGCTTCATCCTATTCCTAAGACCAGCATCCCTTGGCATACAGTACACATGGATATTACAGGTAAATTAACGGGTAAAACGATTCAAAAGAATACGTTGTCGTGTTGATAGATGCTTTCACTAAATTTGTTTTATTATATCATACTCGAAAAATAGATAGTGTCAATACTATTAAGGCTCTTAAAAACGCTATATCATTGTTTGGCCCACCGACCCGCATAATTGCGGATCAAGGTAGATGTTTCACAAGTAAAGAATTTCAAGAGTATTGTACCTCACAAAACTCAAAATTACATCTTATAGCTACGGGTTCTAGTCGAGCGAATGGTCAGGTAGAGAGAGTAATGGCACCTAAAAGTATGTTTACTGCAGCCGAAACAAATGGAAACTCGTGGCAGACAGTTGTGTAATAAAATTCACTGGCAATGAATTGCACTACCAATCGAGTCACTAATGCGAGTCCATTAGAATTGTTAATTGTAAAGTAGCCAGACCTTTTGGAATGGTAGTTGGCCAGGTAGATAAAGAAATAGATATCTCTGACGTAAGGCAAAAAGCTATTGAGAACATATAAATAAATGCTAAGTATGATAAGTATAGATTTGATAAAAATAAAGCAAAAATTATATCATTTAAGATAGGAGATTTCGTGTTAATTAAGAACAAAAAGAGAAATCAAACGAAGCTTGATCCTAAGTTTAGAGGTCCATTTGTAGTGGCGGAAATTCTCGATGGCGATCGGTATACTTTGAAGTCATTAGACAATAATAGGACTTATAAATATAGTCATGAGAATTTGAGGAAAATGCCGGAAAGTCATATCCCTATTGAATTGGATATACCAGAAGATCATGAGGGTGATGAACAGGAAGTTTCTCAGAATGACTCTGAGACAGAGTCAGAAACCACCGGGGAAAGACCGAGCACTAATGGTAGTTGATGAAAGTCGCACCACTCGCATCAGGCTGTAGGTCATAATGGCAAATCAATGGTGGTTTGGCCAGAGTGTGATGGGCAGTAGATGATGTGGTGGCGATAAGAAAATTTTGCTTCTGGGGGTCAAACTACTTGGACCAAGCTGTAGTCGTAACTGCAAATCCAGGGTGATTTGAATCAATCTTGGTTGCCAAGATTGTCAGGGGGCGATGGGCAGTTGGTGAGGTAGCGGGGGCCTGAGAAGAAAATTATGTTGTACTACATGTGTCATTGGTTGACAATGTAGAAAAGATTTTGAATACTGGTGTACATAGTTGAGTAACTATGGTGGTACACAGTTTTGCTGTATGTAATATACAGTTGCAGACCATTATGTGCTAAGGGTCTATACCTGGGGTGGTAATGAACATAGCCTGTATGATCGCTGGGATAGACAATCGTAGAAATTTTGAAAAGGCATCCTCAAGAAGCTAAGTCTGTTAGATTTGATAGTCGAGAGTTTTTGTAGCTTAAATGAGCCTCTGAATAAAAAAATTATTTGTTTAAAAAAAAAAAAAAAAAAAAAATGACACGGTTTGTAATAACATGTTTACAGATGCACCCGAGGACGTGTGATCGTCAGGTTGGCCGTGTCGGAGATAATATCGAGCTGGGTTTTCCCAGAGATTGGAAATTCCCAATATTTTAGTTTGTCTGTTAATTTTAAGCAAAATTTTAAAGCATAGAATATTTAGATATTATTTACGTCTTAAGCTGGTTATATTTTTTATGGTTATGACGATGGGCTTAAGTCCGGAGTGACAATGGTCACCAAACGTAGCCGAGGTCACAGGATAGAAGTAAAAAGTATATAGTTAGAAATATCGACAGACAATGAGGGCTGTCGAAATATTTTTGAGTGAATAAGTACTTAGGGTACTTGGGACAGTAGTTCTCGTTGAGCATTGATCAAGTAAGGATCGCATACATCCTGCTGACCCCGGATTCGTTCTCGGTCTTATTCCCAAACGTCTTTAACTGTTATATCAATCGCAGTAGAATATTTGAAATTAAATTTATTATTTGTACGAGTTAGTGTACGTTATATTTTAAATCAAAGTCTTTATTATATTTGATTATTGTAAAAATAAATAAAGATGGCTGATAATGATCCAAAGGACTCTAACAATGCCCAAACCATTCTTCCTCCGACATATATATATATATATATATATATATATATATATATATATATATATATATATATATATATCGGTCGATCGCAGCAGACTTTTGGATTCATTGGCTACATATATTCACACAGAAAACCCCATGTCTCAAATATCGTCTTAATACATATATATAATATATATATATATAATATATATATATATATATATGTAGCGACTATGTCCTACAATATAAATTACCCATTCGGTTAATTCCGCCGACACTCGGCGCCCGAAACATTTGTAATCGTCGTTTATCTATTTAGACAATTTTCGTAAATGATAGACAGTCAATAGCTAGCTACTACCGATATTGCCACGTGCAAAGATTAGAGCTCGAAATATAACAACGCTTTTCTTTTGTAACACATTAAATTATAATAAATAATCAATAGTTATTTTTACGTAGTGAATTAAATCATTTATACAACAACAATAATTCCTACATTGGTGACCCCGACGTGATCAAAACCGACGTGAGTTTTCCTTTAGTTGTTGAGGAAAGCGTCGAGTTTACTTGAAATTAATTATTTTAGTTTGTTTCAACACGTCTATTTTTATGTGTGTTGCGAAATCGACGAATTCGACGTTAGTGCATAACTTATCACAGCTAGTGCATTGCTGAGCACCCTGGACGTTGTGCTGCATTAGTTATCCCGAGGCACACCGAGTGCAAATCGGAAAGTGATAAGTGAGTGGCGCGAAGCCTATTACGTCGTGACCTTGAAGCAGCAACAGCATTGTTAATCCATCATTGCCGCCAAAACTCAAGTACTGCCGCATTCCAGACCCGTGACGTCAATATAGACGAAAGTTAATCCTCGAAAGAATTCAACAACAGCAAAAATTTAAGTATTGTTCCTTTTCTTTCTTGATTATTCTTTTATTTATACCTTTCTTTTATTTAGATAAATAAATATTCACGATGCGCACGACGAGACGGAAGATACGAAGCCGTTTTTCGTCAATTCACTAAAGGCGCCTCCCTTCAACCCGAAGCGAGCAAAAATCTGGTTTGCGCAATTGGAAGGGCAGTTTTCCATACATGGCATCGTACAAGAGCGAGATAAATTCAACCATGCTATTTCGCTGATAGACTCCGAGTCCGCACAGGAAGTTGAGGCGATGATCACTAATCCGCCAATACACACCGTTTAGTGAGCTCAAAGGAGCGCTAATTAAGTGTTTCTCAGCGTCGGAATCAGCAAAACTGCGCCAGCTTCTAGACGGCGAAGCGATAGGTGATCGCTCCCCTTCACAATTCCTCCGACACCTGAAATCTTTAGCTCCAACAGTCGACGAAGCCGTCATCAGGACCAGATGGATGTCAAACCTGCCAAAAAAGACTCAAGAGCTACTCTCAGTGTCTCCAGATACGACGTCCACCGACGACTTGGCCAAAACGGCTGATAAAATTCATGAAATGTTCCCCGTGAATCAAAATACCGTCGCAACAGCCTCTACGTCTTCGAACCCTCAGATTTCGGCTCTTGAGAGACAGATCTCTGAGCTAACAAAATGCGTCGCCGCTCTAGCGAATCAGAACCGACCCAGAGGACGTTCTAAGTCACGTAACCGCCAAAACAGAGCTCAGTCCAATGGACGAGGGAAATTGAAGGATGGCATCTGTTATTACCACGCAAAATTTGGTAATAAATCCTACAAGTGCACTGCCGGATGCAAGTTTGCGGGAAACGCAAAAGGGAGTCCTTAGTGGCGGGAAGCGACTCTCTGACAACTTCACACCGCCTATTCGTCACAGATCTAGCCACCAATACACAATATCTCGTGGATTCTGGCTCAGATCTCTCTATTTATCCACACCAGCGGTTGAAGTGCAAACCGACGCCCGTCGGTTATCAATTACGAGCAGCCAATGGCTCTCTCATCGAAACTTACGGCATTATCACACTCTCGCTCAACCTAGGACTTCGTCGCGAATTTACGTGGAGATTCATCATCGCTGACGTCACGAAACCAATCATCGGCGCTGACTTTTTAAGTCACTTTGACTTGCTAGTCGACCTGAAAAACAAGAAACTTCGTGATGGATCTACTGGTCTCCAAATAAACGTCAATTCAATAGCGTCCGACATGGATTGCATCAAGGTAGTGGATGGGGACACAGTCTATCACAAACTGTTGTCGAACCACCCGTCTATTACCAGACCAGATGGTACTGCGACGACCAGGAAGCATTCCACCGTCCACTACATCAAAACGACGCCTGGACAACCAGTCTCGTGTAAAGCGAGACCTCTCGCGCCGAACAAACTCAAGATTGCGCAAGAAGAATTTAGAAAAATGATCCAATGCAGTATCGCGAGACCATCTAAGAGTCCGTGGGCATCTCCATTACATCTCGTTCCGAAGAAGTCCGGAGAATGGAGACCATGCGGAGACTACGTCTTCTTAATGCCCGCACAGTACCTGACAAATACCCAGTCAGACGACTTGAGGATTTTACGGCGACATTACACGGTAAAAAAATATTTTCCGTCATTGACTTGGTTCGAGCTTTCAATCAAATCCCTGTCGCCGAAGAAGACATCGAGAAAACAGCGATCATCACACCGTTTGGACTGTTTGAATTTATGTACATGACTTTCGGACTACGTAATGCTGGGCAATCATTTCAACGATTCGTTGATGAAATCACAGCAGACTTACCATTCGTGTTTCCGTACATCGACGACTTCTTAATCGCATCCGAAAACGACGATCAACACTTAGAACACCTAAGCATCCTGTTTCGACGACTAGAGGACCACGGCTCGTCATCAACACAGCCAAGTCAGTTTTTGGACAAAAAGAGGTAACATTCTTAGGACACAAGGTCAGTGATTCAGGTATCAAGCCGTTGCCCGACAAGGTCGACGCAATTTCTAACCTTAATTCCCTCGTACTATTTCGGCATTACGTGGTTTTCTAGGCACAATTAATTTTTACAGAAAATTCGTCAAGAACGCCGCCCAAATCCTAGCGCCACTAAACAAACTTCTGGAAGGTCCAAAAGTAAGAGACTCAACGCCGATAATAGAGACTCCTGAGCTCCAAAAAGCTTTCAACGACGCAAAACGAACACTGGCTGAAGCGACGCTGCTCGCACACCCGGTAATCGACGCGCCATGGGCGATATTTTCAGATGCTTCCAACACAGCCATCGGAGCAGTTCTTCAACAACAAGTTGGAGGTAAATGGCAGCCACTGGCTTTCTTCAGTAGAAAGTTGCAGCCTTCAATTCAAAAACTGTCGACGTATGACCGTGAACTTCACGCAGTCTACGAAGCTGTACGACACTTCCGTCACATTTTTGAAGGCAAACACGTCGCCATATACACTGATCACAAACCATTACTTCATGCGTTCCAGCAACGTACTGAAAGGGCCTCTCCATGGCAATTTCGACGTCTCGACTTCATTGGTCAATTTACAAGTGACTTTAGACACATTGCTGGACCTGAAAACATCGTCGCAGACACCCTGTCACGCGTCGAAGCCGTGTCGACACCAATTACGACACACGAGCTGGTAAATGCTCAGAGAGTTGACCCTGAACTACGAGATCTACTCAACAACGCGACGACGTCACTACAGTGGCAACGTATCATCTTCGATGACCACCCAGCCGCGATTCACTGTGATGTTTCATCAGGTAAACCGCGTCCATACATTCCAGGTCCACTTCGAAGAAAAGTTTTTAACGCCCTGCATTCTCTTGACATCCAGGCTCTAAAGCATCGCAGAAGTTAGTAAGCAAACGTTACGTCTGGCCATCTATCCAGAAAGACTGTCGAGAATGGGCCAAAGCGTGCATCAACTGTCAACGTAATAAGATTACACGGCATGTGACATCTCCAATCGCTCGATTTGATCTTCCAACGCAGAGATTCGAACATATCCACATAGATCTCGTCATCTGACCAGCGTCTCGCGGGTATAACAAATGCCTCACGATCATCGATCGATTTACTCGTTTCCCAGAAGCCATTCCTCTAAGAGACGGAGACGCCGACACAGTGGCAAACGCCCTAATCAACAACTGGATTTCCCGGTACGGTGTACCAGTTAGAATAACGTCGGACCGAGGAGCACAGTTCACCTCTGCATTGTTTCAATCGCTGATGAAAATGTTCGGTATAAAACACCTGCGCACAACCGCGTATCATCCTCAGGCAAACGGCATGGTGGAACGTCTTCATCGTCAGCTCAAGTCTGCACTACTTTGCCATGACGACACTTGGTTCGACGCATTACCCGCAGTCCTGCTCGGTCTCCGCGCTGCGTGGAAAGAAGACATTCAAACAACACCAGCAGAACTTGTATACGGTGAGCCTATCCGTTTACCGGGTGAATTAATAATCCGTCGAACAAACACGAGGACGCCCAAACGTCGTCCGCGCCTTGAAAGCTCATTTTAATAACTTGGCACCGGCCGAAACGTCGCGTCATGGAACACGTTCTGTTTTCTGTTTCAGAGCCTCAACTCAAGTTCCCACGTTCTAGTACGCAACGATCAAATTGGACGTCGTTTTCTTCACCTTATGAAGGCCCATACGAAGTCATCACTCGACACGAAAAATATTTCATCGTAAATCTCAAGGGCACAAATACGGCGATTTCCATCGACAGACTGAAACCTGTCTACGCTGCAACTGACGACTAAATTTTTTTAGTACTTCCTTCACAATTTTTTGAGATATATTGTACTTATTTATTCTATTAATTTTTTTTTCTTTCTTCATTGTAAATAACTTACCATAACTCATTGTATATAATAATCGTCATTATTTTTTTTAAGAAGGGAAGTACTGTAGCGACTATGTTCTACAATATAAATTACCCATTCGGTTAATTCCGCCGACACTCGGCGCCCGAAACATTTGTAATCGTCGTTTATCTATTTAGACAATTTTCGTAAATGAAAGACAGTCAATAGCTAGCTACTACCGATATTGCCACGTGCAAAGATTAGAGCTCAGAATATAACCAACGCTTTTCTTTTGTAACACATTAAATTATAATAAATAATCAATAGTTATTTTTATGTAGTGAATTAAATCATTTATACAACAACAACAATTCCTACATATATATTGTAACAGGGTAAAATTACTCTAAATCGATATGTCACCGGATATCGATAATTATTCGACATAGCACTGGCGCGTCTCGATCTTCGGGCCTAAAGGGAGAATAGGAGGGGGTAGTTTTGGGTTAAAATAGGTGAACCGTGCAGTGGAAAATGGAGAAGTAGTGTGACCGCCAGACTGAGTGCCACGGAAATCGAGAAGGACCGATCCCCGGAGTAGTGACGAGACGAAGGAAGCAAACTACAACTAGAACTTCATCCTCAATAAGAGAGTTAGATCATCATTTTATTCGTCAAGGTATTAATTATTACTCTGTGGGAAAGAAGTGGACCGCGGTTTATCCAATACCCAGTTACTTCTCCTATTTAATTATCAATTGGATCGTTTAATCGACGATTATATTAATAAATAATAGTTGAACATTTGCTAGTTTGGATTTAGTGATTTTCCTGGGGGTCTATACCCGAGAGTCACTCAATCGACCTTGCGGGAAAAATTTAACAACTAGAAATTCACCAATTAATTAATTAACATCCGAAAAATTCGTTAAATTTATTGTTGTAATTTTTATAATAATTAACTTAAAAAAAATTGAGTAATTTTGTCACGTGGAAAATAATTGACAAACTTTTATTCGTGGAATTTTTGGTCGAGCGTCAGTACATTTTGTGTCGCAGTAAATTCCAAAACCCAAGGTCAAATACAACTAAGCTAGCGAATGTTCGAGTTAATAAAATTGAATGCTTTGACTTGTGTCGAATTTTTTATAATTTATAAAACTATTGGAAAATTATTAGAAATATTATATTAAGAATTATTTATTGAATTGATTTCATATTGTAAAATTATTTTATTTATTAATCATAAATTTAGTAATTTTTGGAATTAAGTCCGTGAATGAGTTAAATTTAAATTTTTATTCCAAATGGATAATTAATAGCGGGAACATTAAGTCCAAGAAATTAGTTATTCTGAGTAGAAAATTTAGTCAGAATTAGTTAATTAAACTTGTGTTAATAATTTTGAACGTGATTGAGAATTTTATATTGTGATTAATTTAATTATCCAAAGTTAATTCAAGGTATTAAAGCCTCTTGTTTTAAATAGTTATTGTTATATTATTAAGACCGTGACTATAACTTACTTTGGAATTTTAATCTATCTAATATCTTAATAGAATTAAAATAAGCAATCGGAATTTGAGAATTATAATAGTCAGTTCAAGGTTATTTAGAAATTGATTGTTAATTTGGAATTATCGTTTCACTAATTACTAATGATTGACTAATTAAATTAAAATATTTAACTAAATTTAATTACAGTCAATTTTGTTAAAATAAAATTTATAAAATAAAAATCAAATAAAGTCAAATCAGTAGTGTTAGTGTGAGACAAGTGTGGGTTATGTGTGAGTTGCAGAGTATCTAGGTCTACGTTTGGTCACTGGGCTATTACTGCTGTAGCTGGAGCGGGTTATGAGAGTGTGCTGCAGAACATCTAGGTCTACGTTTGGTCACTGGGCTGTTGTTCTTTAGTAAAGTGTGAATAAGCTGCAGGAGTATCTAGGTCTACGTTTGGTCACTGGGCTGTTACTCCTGTGAGCCGAGTCAACGATCCCGGTATATGATTGGTCTCTGTGCGGGTGAGTATAGGTTTAGTTAAGCGGGTAGACGCCGAAAAGGGCCCGTCACGTATAGACGCCGAAAGGGGCACGTGTTAGAAATCGACGGGTAGACGCCGAAAGGGGCTCGTCGAGAATAAGTTTATTGTTAAGTGTGGTTAGTGTGTGAGTGATTGAATTTTGTTAACTTGTTTTATGTCGCGATATTGTTAATCAATATTGATCAATCTTGTTAATTAAGTATTTATTCTTCAACAGCACCTTCCTCCACTCTCTCTACCCTAAGAAAAGATTTCTCATCTCTGGACCGGTTCCAGGAACCGTGATTAAAAATCCTGGTGGCGCCCTGATAATTATATTGTTGTTAGTTTTGTTAGTTTATTTATAAAATTGATTAGGGGCCAACCTGAGTAGGTAAAACTGTTACAATATATATATATATATATATATATATATATATATATATATATGTCAGGGAGGCAGGAGTTATTGTTGGAGATTCAGCATCTTGTGATTTACTCATTCATATTATTACAATTAATTAATATTCACAATTACAAAAAGATCAATTAGTACGAATGAGTAGATAAACTCGTACGAGGTTAAGTTAATTTAGAACGCAAATAATGTTAATAATATCTTGCGATAGACCGAGACTTAGGAAATAACGAATTCGCGATCACCAGGACGTCCGTTCGATCTCGATCTCAAAGCAAGACTGACTTTTCAAAAACTATTCTCAAATAGTCTGCCTGCTGCATGTTTCTCTTTTCCTTATTAATTTTATGATACCCCTATCGTCCTGGGATCCCGACTACGTTGACAACCATGTGCCTACCTAGGCCTAAGCCTACCGCAATAAAACATTTTAGTTATATCTTATTTTACAAAATATTAAAGTAACAGTACATTTCTTAAAATAACTAAAAATAGAAATATCCTAAAGAATATTCTCATCGCTTCGTCAGAAAATACTCCACTGTACTTTACTCTCTGACATATATATATATATATATATATATATATATATATATATATATATATATATATATATATATTAGGGTGTGCCAAAATGTAACTTCCTTGATGGACCTTATAAAATTGGAATTTTTAGTTCCGCTTTTGAAATCAGCTGTGTTTAAGCCTTTTCTAAGATATTTTGGGGTAAGACGATAAATTTGATTTTTATAGAATTTTTTAACTGGAGCTTAGTTAGGACACTTCCGCTGAAAATTCAAATTTTCGCCGGAAGTGCCCAATTAAACCTCCTGCTAAAAAATTCTATGAAAATAATATCTATCGTCTTACTCCAAAATATCTTAGAAAAGCCTAAACACAGCTGATTTCAAAAGCGGAACTGAAAATTCCAATTTTAAAAGGTCATCAAAGAATTACTTTTTGGCACACCCTAATATATATATATATATATATATATATATATATATATATATATATATATATATATATATATATATTAGACTGGGCCAAAAAAAACGAGTATTTTTTTTCTTTAACGATACTGTGAAAATATCATTCATGATGATCAAAAAAAATTATTGTGAAAGTTTGAGTCCTTAATAATAATATTAAGGGGTGTATCGTTACGACTATAGATTTTTTAACCGTAATCGCATTTTTTACTCAAAACTCGTCAATTATCAATCTGAAAAATTTTAGCGATACGTATTCTCATAGGAAATTAAATTTCTTAGAAAAAAGCTTTCTTAGTAAATTAATGTAAAATAAGCCGTTTCCTTGTAATCGTGCCTTAAACATTGATTTATTTTTTCAATTTTGCATTTCGATTTTGAATTTTTGTAACTCCCAGAAATATTAATTTTCTTACGGTTAAAAATACTTATTTTTAAAGGAAATTTAATACTCTACAAAAAAGGTTTCTTAACATTTTTAATTAAATTCACTCCTTTCAAAGTTATTCGACGTTGAAGTTAAATTCAAAAATAATTTATCGTTTTTTTCGCGTTACACATGATTTTTTCCATTTGATTGAAAAACTTATAACTCAAATATTGAGAATAACTTTTTTTTATTGGACTACTAAATTTTTTTTTATAAAATCATAATTTATCAATGTATTATTTTGCTTTTTAACGATTGGTTATCTACATAAATTCATTTTCACTGAATTTAAGTAACTCTAATAATAAAAAAAATTCGGTTTCTTAACTATAAGTTATTTATTTGACTACTGACATACTTTCATTTACAGAAAAAAAAATTGAATAATAAGTCAAAACAAATAGAAGTGATAAAGGAGATAAAAAATCATTTTATTTTCACTTATAATTTATATTTAAAAAAAAATGCTTATGATGCTTTAATTATTATTAAATTATAAAGAATGATCAATTGAAAAAATAATCATTCAATCAAATTACTTTTATTACAATTTGGGTATTTTTTCCGATGTTCACTAACGGCTAACAACAAATATTGAAGTTGTTCTTCGTTTTTAGTGAGACACCTGTTGTAATCTTCAATTAATGATACACCACGCTCTGCAACATCATTGACGACAGCTAATTTTTCGAAAAATTCTTTACACACTTGAAAACTATCGTTTTTGGACCAATTGCTTATATCTTCATCGATAAAATCATACGGCAAATCAAATTCTTTGAATATGGTGAGCGATTCTACAGAAATGAAGTCACTGATATCTTTTTCTAGTAATTCATCTGAATCGCTTGCTACTTCATATTTTCTGGTTTTAGTATTTGAAGATTTTTTATTTATTAGGTTTTCAATCATTTTTTTCTTCACAGTCAGGTCAATCGAATCATCAAATAGAGACATTATGGCTAATTGATCACTCAAATACCATAAATGTCTCACCATTTTCTTGAGAGCAGCTTGCGATACGGTCGAGTTTATTTTTTTATATAATGTCAATTGCTGCATCAAAGTCAGATCATTATTTGGAGCCAATATTGCCGAGGGTGAAGTAAACCAAGCTTTTATATAAATTGTAACAATGAAAATACAAACATGACGAAGATTATTTAATTCGCGAACCATCATCTTAAACTCTGTTCGAAAAATAAATATTTTTAAACAATAAATCGCCTTCGACATCCAACGAGCATGACTCATTGCTCCCGGACATTTAAAAGTATAATTATCTTTTGGCGTAGCTCCCAAGAAAATAGATGACAACTCCAAAAATTCTCGATAGTCATTTCTTGGAAGAAATTTCTGCAAAAAAATTATAATAATTTTCTGTTATTTTTCAAAGGTAATATCTTCACATGACAACTGGAGATTTTAAGTTGTGTACCCAAAACATGGTCAACTTAAATCAAGAAAATTATTGAAAAAACATAATCTTGTCTAAAATGAAAATTTTCTTTGACCAAAAAGTTTTTTCTGTTTTCTGTAATCTCATCGTTGATGCCGGCGTTATATTTGGACGTGTTGATTTTATTCCAACTGATTTTAAATCGATTAAAAAATGGAACGCTCGGACCTGATTGTACTGGCCAGTAAGCTTCAAAAACGCCTTTTATGACTAGTTCAATTATATGATGACGACATGGTAACCATATAAGCTTTTGTTTCAGAATTTTCTCAAGCTCGACGCCAGCGCCATGATGAATTCCTATAGATTAGAAAGATTAAGATTTAATTAGAAACACAAATGGCAAATCAAGGGATTTTTTATTTTGAATTATATTACTCCTATAAATTCTAAAAATATAACAATCAGTGGAGTTATATTTTTCTTATAAAGTGTATTTTTAAATATTATCATCTGACCATAGAAAACTTTATTTTTGGCAAAAAAAAAAAAAACTTGTCGATTTTTAGAAGTTTTTAAAAAAATTGATCTTAAGTATAATTTTTCTCTATTTTGTCAAATCTGAGTTTTTTTGAAGTAAATAAGACTAATAATTAAAATTTACCCGTATTGGTTGCTGCAGTATCAAAACATATCGCTTTAATATAATTACTGACACCCCACTGCTCCATAGTTGAGTGTACAGCTAAAGCTTGCTCAATCCCAGATCCTGCATTAATTTTTGGAATACCCAATAGCTGTTCACTGCCAGACGATGTTAAAAGAACTGGAAGTCTATCTACTGTCTCTGTCCCAACAATATCACTTAGCAGTTTACCATCCCAATGGACCACATAGTTGTCATTGAATTTTAAGTCTTCTTTTAAGCCTTCAGCAATTTCTTTCCGATGGATTATACGGTGTCGTTGAATAGTTTTATAACTCAAATTCACATTCCGAGTATCGAATCCCACACTTTTTAAAGTAGCTGCCAAAATATATGTGGCACTTCGGCTACTTACATTACCACGATCAAGTGCAGCAGCTAATTCTGGTGTCATAATATTCATTTTTAGTGTCTGTTTTTCTGTTAAAAAATCTATTTCAAAGTCAGACACATTTGAATTTTGGCTCATAAATGAATCTGACTTTGATTGCAACTCCTGACTAGATGTTGTAGCATCACAGTCATCATTATTGTTATAATCACGAGAGCTGTCGACTGAAAAATATGAATTATTTTGACATTGTTAAATAAAAAATACACTTCTCACAAAAATTAAAGGAGCAAGAAAAAAATCCAAATATTTGAGGGATTTTCAACAGGCTATAAATTGTAAAAAAATTGTCGGACAGAAAATAAAAAAAAAAAAATTGCAGCTCTTAGTATCTAATTTTTGGATTTGAGTTCCAAAAATTTTTTTTCGAGTAATTATAAGAAAACTACCGAGAAAAAAATTTTCAAAATTTTTTTGTTTTTTTTTTAGCCTACGGACTTCGAAAAAAATTTTTTGACTTAATCTCTATACGGACCAGATAACTTGTTCATTTAGCTTTAATTCGTTCGTTTAAAAACCTCGATATGAGAATTTCTCACTGAGATATCGGTGTTTGAATGGAAAGAGATCGTTTTGTCTTTGATTATCAATATCTCAGCAACCATTGATCGTACAGCAAATTCAAGGTGGGTTTTGAAAACTTAAATAAATTCTCTACAAGAATTAGCTATTGATTTTTTTAAAAAAATTTTTTTCTCAATCATTACATGAATTTAAAAAAGCAACAAAAAAGGGCTTTTCGTAGTTTTTTGAAAAATCAAGCGCCTAATCAAAAATATCGCGGGCTAAATAATCAGAAAAGTTCGTAGGCTAAAAAAAACCAAAAAATTTTCGAAAATTTTTTTCTCGGTAGTTTTTTTTTAAGATTACTCGAAAAAAAATTTTTACAAAAATTTTTGGAACCAGATCAAAAAATTAGATACTAAGAGCTGCAATTTACTTTTTCTTATTTGCTGTACGACAATGTTTTTACAAGTTACAGCCTGTTGAAAATCCCCCAAGTCTTTGAATTTGTTTCTTGCTCCCTTAATTTTTGTGAGAAAAGTATGATTACAATTACACATGTTCGCAAGACGATTAACTACTAAAATATTATTTTTGTGTAAGAAATATGCAAAAAATAAGTTATAAAAATTTACAATCGTATCATAAATAAAGTTCATTGTACGGAAAGAAAGGTTACATCAGCCAAATAAATTTTAAGAAAATCTGAGTTTTTTCGAGCGTGAAATAATTTTATTGGCCTAAAAAAATTCGACTTAAATCAAAATATTTTAGTTTTCTTAAATATTTTCATCAGTTGAGAAAATTGATTCTTTAACGAAGAAATATTTCTTTTCTTTTCGTAAAACTTAAAAATTCATTCAATAAAATAATTTACGTAAGTATTTATTAGAACAGTAACATATTATTAGCACAGTAGAAATTAGTTATTTTGACTTATTTATTGAATTATTGTTAATGAATACGTACCTATCGCATCTATTTCCATTATCTCTTCATGTTTTTCAACTGAGATATTATTATTATTTTCTTGAAGATTTGAAGACATTGGAAGTTGAAAAGCAATGTTATTCTTTCTATCCAGACCTTTTAAACTATTCTTCCCAGCGATGTCAAATAATTGTTCGAGTTTTTTTTCAAAGCTATTTTCTCTTTGTTTTTGAGCACGTGATTTTTTTTTCCGATTGCACAGTAAATATTTCCACTTTTTGAAAATACTGATTATTTTCTTTACAATGTTGCAAAAACCGGAAGTTGGAATCTGTAAATTATTCCAGCAGTCTTGAACGATACTAGCAGTTTTTGAAGCACTTTCATAAATTTTTAATTTCAGAACTTTATGTTGATAAAAAAATAACGATAAAATTTCTTTGACAGTCGGAAGTTTACGGTTATTAATTTTCTCAATGGGAACACCAATTAAATAAGTTTTCTCCAATGACATATTGGCACTATTTTTATCAAATCGAACTTAAACGTAACAAAGTAACGTACTGAAACAATTTAAAAACACAGAATTAACTGAATACTTATTTTGTAACACTGTAATTAAGGTTAAAGTGATTTTTACGACGGAACAATAACATAAAATAAATAAATTCAAACAATCAATTACAATTGAACAATATAAAGAGATAAAGAAGAAAATTATATACAAAATAATAAACAAATACGCAATGAAAACTCAAATTTGCGTAGACAACGTTTAAGTTACTTTGCACAATTAAGAATAAAATCAAAGTAATTATACTAGAGAGTATTTCCTTTGTTGAACAATGCAATGATAGAAATAAGGTGGTGGGAGTAAAGATAGGCTATGTTTTCAGCTTCGGTAACAGATTAGGGAAAAGCTCAAAATACCTCGCAGCGCTGTAACGTGAAAAATTCAAGGTCATTTTAAGACGGTCGAATTCGCTAATGAACACTTACAAATGTAACGGTGGAGGGGGAGTACATTAAACTGCGACTGTATTGAGATTAAAAAAGACAAAACAATAAGAGAACTGAAAACGGAAGTTTAAAAGTGCAAGTTTATAGAAAAAAGTATATCCCTACACAAATAAATAACTTATAGTTAAGAAACCGAATTTTTTTTATTATTAGAGTTACTTAAATTCAGTGAAAATGAATTTATGTAGATAACCAATCGTTAAAAAGCAAAATAATACATTGATAAATTATGATTTTATAAAAAAAAATTTAGTAGTCCAATAAAAAAAAGTTATTCTCAATATTTGAGTTATAAGTTTTTCAATCAAATGGAAAAAATCATGTGTAACGCGAAAAAAACGATAAATTATTTTTGAATTTAACTTCAACGTCGAATAACTTTGAAAGGAGTGAATTTAATTAAAAATGTTAAGAAACCTTTTTTGTAGAGTATTAAATTTCCTTTAAAAATAAGTATTTTTAACCGTAAGAAAATTAATATTTCTGGGAGTTACAAAAATTCAAAATCGAAATGCAAAATTGAAAAAATAAATCAATGTTTAAGGCACGATTACAAGGAAACGGCTTATTTTACATTAATTTACTAAGAAAGCTTTTTTCTAAGAAATTTAATTTCCTATGAGAATACGTATCGCTAAAATTTTTCAGATTGATAATTGACGAGTTTTGAGTAAAAAATGCGATTACGGTTAAAAAATCTATAGTCGTAACGATACACCCCTTAATATTATTATTAAGGACTCAAACTTTCACAATAATTTTTTTTGATCATCATGAATGATATTTTCACAGTATCGTTAAAGAAAAAAAATACTCGTTTTTTTTGGCCCAGTCTATATATATATATATATTATATATATTAATATCTATTGAAATGATATCTGAACATACGAGTGTAAATCAATAAATTATTAGATATCTGTAACCCGTCGGTCGAAACTCTCAGCGTCGGTCTACGGGTGACCTCTGTCCCTCATTACGTTTTGGAGCTTTCCTCAGCTGCTCCCATGGGACGTTTCCTCCATACTCTCTTCGGTATGGACCCATTGCCTTCCCCGCCTCACTACAGTGTGGACAGGTCCGAGCGGTTTCACCAGCTCTACCACACATCTGGCAGAAGACGCTCCTCTCCTCGGGGCACTAGCTGTACGGGTGACCCTCTTTTCGGCAGTTCCAGCATTTTCTTGGCCTGCCTTGCCACGTAAATGGTTTTTCGCTCTCCCGGTTTGTCGATTTGGATCGCTGACTTGGTGGAACTCCATTCTTCCCGTCTTCTTTCGTGGTGTCTGTAGCGTAGCGGGTCTTTTTTTTCTCCGACTCAGTCTCTCGACGCTGGCTGAACCTTTCTCGTTCCCTTGAGGGTGAGTATCGTTGGTCATCAGTTGTTGTGACCCGTCCGGATTCCCGAGCTTTTTTTAGCCGCTCGTTCGCTGACACTGGTGGTCTCAACGGCTGCCTCTCTGATGGTCTACGCAGTGGGACCTTCTTCAATACTTCCTACCTGGCTTTGGGGGCTGATGTTGGATCTGAATCGTCAGCTGGAACCTGGAGCTTGTTCCCGGAGGTCAGTGAGTCATTTTCGGTGACCTCCATCGGGACTTTGACGACATCCGTCTGGGTGCTCGCGTGACACGTCGATGGTCCTGCCTGTACCTCTGCATCTTGATTAGGTGGGTCTGGTTTGGTTTCCTCTGACACCCGAATCTTATAACTAGACAATTTCTGATGCGGACATGTACTATCTTTCTTATGGCTCATGCGAACTACAATTTTCCCTAGAGCATTAAGGAATCCAGGCTTGTAGTAATCTAACCATCTCATGTACCCAGCATATGGGCAGATAGGGGCCCAAATCTGGTCTTCAGGCAAAACCCTTTGGTAATTCCTCAGGTATCTCGTCATATATACTTTCGTAGTCGTCCTCGCCCTGGTTTTCTGTGGGTTGCTCCTCTGCTATGGAGACCTCATCGGAGATGTCGATGACCATCTCTGAGTCGGCTATCTCTTGAGCTAGATTACGTTCTGATATTCAGGATCTGTAATAAAAACTTATTAGTCAACGATAACGACGATGCTTGACCAGAACTAAAATGAAATCAACTGTAACAGGAAAGGGAACCTATAACTACGAGGTTGGATTATTCTGAGGGAACGTAAGGCTTTAAATGCTGAATAGAGTAGTTCCCCACCACTCTCCCTTCTAAATCACTAAGCTCATAAACGAATCTTGAAATTTTACGTGAAACTCGGAATGGACCATGGAATTTATCACTCAATTTGGCTGCTATTCTATTAGCTGGATTGGATAGGGCGAAGTGTTTTTTCCATGCCAAATTTTCGACTGGAAATTTACGTGCTCGATGTCGTTGGTTGTAATAATGAGCTCGTCTTGGAAAAGCTGTATCTAGAGCATGCACGATGCTGCTTCTCAAGTTATCCAGCTGCCTCATTCGTGCTTTCCATTCTTGTACTGGACGATGTATTATGTCGGGGTCTTCCAACAGGTCTCGTCGTAACGGTGCTGTAGTCGCGGGCTCTCTTCTCATGCTTAGGAAAGCTGGCGTCGCCTGGATAGAACTATGAAAAGCTGTATTATGAGCGAAGCGAAATTGCAAGATGTGTTGATCCCACGCTTGATAATTTTCATCTAAAAACGCTGTCATCATTGTCTTCAACACTTGGTTTACTCGCTCTACTGGATCAGCTTGTGGGTGGTATGGTGGTGTTGTCATATGTCTAATTCCCACACGCTCTGTCAGTTCTCTGATCTCTCGGTTCACGAACTCTGAACCGTTGTTACTAAGTAGCACTTGTGGTGTTTCCCATCTCAATATGACTAAATCCTCCAGAGCTTCACTGATTGCTGCACCTGTAGGTCTGCTGAGTGGTCTTAACTCGATCCACTTAGTATACAAGTCTTGGATGACTAATAAGTAAGAATAGCCTTTCCTACTTGTAGGTAATTGACCCTTAATATCTGTAACGACTATGGACCATGGTTCCTGAACAAACTTCTTACCCATGAAGCCTGCTGGTGGTGCTTGTTCGACCTTTGTACGTTGACAGACTTCACATTGTCGCACGTGTTTCACTACATCCTGGAACATATTTGGCAAATAGTATGTATTGGCCACCCTTTTGTAGGTTTTGTAGACTCCCAAGTGTCCTGCTTCGGGTGTTGAGTGACACTCGGTGATGGCTCGTTGGTGATGCACTTTCCTCAAGACTAGTTTCCATGCATTGAGGTCTTCTCATTCTGCCTCTGCGAACTTCGAAGGTCTGTGGAAATATAATTCTTCCCCATCGATTCGCCAGTCTGGAAACTTGTCAGGCCTTCGTCGTACATCTCTTTCACGTCGGTCGTACTAGCGATCTATATCATCGCCTATCACTGCAAGGATTCCATCTTGCCCTTCTGGAATTCTGGATAAGGCATCTGGAATGTGGTGTAGAGCTCCCTTTCGATGGACTATGGTGTATTGGTACTCCATGAGCTCTAACGCCCATCTGGCAAGTCTACCTGTTGGATTTTTGAGGTTGTGAAGCCAACGTAGACTGCTATGATCTGTAATATCTGTGAACTCGTACCCTTCTAAGTAACACCGAAACTAGCGGATAAACAAAACGACTGCTAGACATTCTAGCTCAGTGACGGTGTATTTTCTCTCCGCGTCAGTCAGGGTTCGACTCGCATAAGCGATTACTCGTTCTTGATCGCCAATAAACTGTGTCAGGGCTGCGCCGAGTCCTACTGAGCTGGCGTCAGTCTGCAAGGTAAACGGTAGACTGAACTCGGGACACGATAATACTGGGGCTGAAGTCAGATATTCCTTTAACGTCTGCATAGCTGTATCCTGTTAGGGTCCCTAGTTCCATGGTTAGTCCTTTTTCAGCTGTTTTGTCAGTGGAGCCGCGATGGTAGCGAACTCCAGGATGAACCGTCTATACCAAGACGCCATGCCTAAAAATCTCCACAGCTGCTTGATGTTGCGCGGGCTTGAAAATTCTTTCACTGCTGAAGTTTTCTCTAGATCGACCTGTAACCCTTCGGAATTGACGAGAAATCCAAGATAACGGACCTCGGAGCAGCAAAATTCGCTCTTCTCTCGGTTGATTGTTAGTCCGGCACCCTGAAGGTTCTCTAACACTTTCTCCAACCATTTCAAGTGTTCCTCATATGTTTCTGTAACGACAATAATGTCATCCAGGTATACGAAAACGTGTGGATACATTTCTAGACCAATAAGTTGGTCTATCATCCTCTGGAAGGTTGCTGGAGCATTAGTTAAGCCAAAAGGCATTCTTCGAAACTGGAACAATCCTTTACCTGGTACTACAAAGGCTGTTAACGGTCTGGAGCGCTGCGTAACTTGGATCTGATAGTAAGCTTGACTAAGATCTATAGTCGTGATGTATTTAGCTTGTCGTAGGTGATCCAAAATACCAGTCATGTTTGGTATCGGATAATCTTCTTTCTTAGTGACGGCATTTAACTTTCTGTAGTCGATACAGAATCGCCACTTCTCATTTGGTTTCCGTACCATGACGACGGGGCTTGACCAATCGCTGTCGGATACCTCGATGACGCCTTCGTCTAACATTTTATCGACTTTTCTACAAATACTCTCCTGGAGTATGGGCGTCACGTTGTACGGTTTTTGCTTCATCGGTGGATGATCTCCGACATCTATATTGTGTTCTACCAAGTTCGTCATCCCAAGTTTTCCTGTTGGTAGAATGTTATGGTCCAGGAATTCCTGTAGCTGGTCCTGTTGTTCCACTGTAAGAGTCTGGATACCGCAGCAAATAATTGCACATGAGGAAACCGTTCCTTTTACGGACTTATATTTTTCCTCGGGCTTTGAGCTGAAATACCATAGGTTAGCTGAGAAGTCGATGACCATCTCAGCTGCGCTTAAAAAGTCCAATCCCAACACACAAAGTTGAGACAAGGAAGGCATCTAGTATAGTTGTACTGTAACTAAACGTTTCTGTAGCTGTATTTCCGTTGTAGTCGTTCGATTAACTCGCTGCTTCTCCCCATTGGCGAGTATAACTCGGCGCGTAGGCACCAGTTCGGTTGGCAAGTTCAAACGAGTTACTAGAGCAATTCCTTCGGGTCCCAGGAACGATTTGGATGCTCCTGAGTCCAATAGAGCTTCTAATGGTTAGTCACCGATGTATATCATGACGTAGAAAGCTGCTGGAGACTGGTTGTCTCGTTTCATGGAATTATTCTGTAGCTGGGAAAAGTCGATAATGACCGGAATTTTATTGGCCTCACTTGTCGAGCTTTTCACGGGGTTTACTGTGTCCTGGATCAACTGGTCCGACTCCGGGCGTTTTCTTAGTGATTCCCGCGTCGGTTGGGGTCTCACTGTTGCTCGTTTCCCGGGTTACAGAATGGACACGTTGCTGTAGTGTATCCTGAAGCTCGACATCTGAAGCAAAAGATTCGTCTGGGCTTTGGACAGTCTCGGTGACGATGTCCTGTCCCCTCACAGTTCCAACATCGAAATTCTTTGGACTGTGGCACTGAATCTGCAGCTGTATTATCAGCCTTGGGATGGCTGTCGTTGGTAACGAGGCTCGAAGCCAGCGGCTCTGGTAGGCTCGTTACAGTATTCGTTCTCGAGACTGTAGCAGTATGTTTATTCTTATTAACAAATCTCTGGGGCTTACCCTTAGGCCTTGAGGCCTTTCGCCCTAACTGTAGAGCGTCCAAGTTGTCGACTGGGACTTCGACTTCCAAGGTTCCCTCAATTTCTTCTTGGGGTTCCTCCTCGGAGTCCTGGGCTACTCATAATGGGAGGGGGTCTCTTCTATCCCGACCCGAACGACGTGTACCTGTACCTCACTGATCTGTAACTCTATATCGTCCCGTCTCCTGATCCTCAGTTGAGTAGGCAAACGACGGACACAGTGAGTTTCTTGGTAGCGGTGGGGGATGATAATTGTTTGCCCTCTGTATTATCCTTTCTTCGCGGATTGCCTGCACCTCCAACTTGTCCATTGTCCAACAATTTTGAACTGAAATGACTAATTGGAATGACGGTAACATGTTACGATGCGTGTACTTCACTCTCTCGATTTCTGGCCACGGAGGGTCAGTGCGTGAGAATAATCCATTCATACACGCGATGTAATGACTGATCAACTCGTCTCGCGCCTGTGTTCGGTTCGAGATCTCTTCTCGTAACGCCATTTGATAATCTGGATCGGCAAATCTGTATCTCATAGCTTGCTTGACGTCTGTCCAAGTATGAAAGTTATGCAAGCGACCTCGATACCATATTAATACGGCACCGGATAGTGAGAACGGTAAGGCCCTTAACAGGTACTCATCTCTCACCCTAACCATCTCGAGTCCCTCGTCAATCCTCATAATAAAGGTCTCGACATCCTCATGACGTGCACCACCGAACGATGGGCGCCATTTATGCATGATGCTCAACAGCGTGGTGGCTCTGATAGGTGCTGGAGCTCTAGCGTCATAGTTAATGTCATCGTCGCCGGGTATCTCGTAATCTCCCAGCGTTGGGTGGACTGGACGTCGCGTTTGATCTCCCGGTGGTCGGCGGGGTCCTGTCCACGTGGTGGACTTCGCCTAAAACTGTGCGATCGGCGTCGTGGAGATCGGTACTCCCTTCTCGGACAGTGATCTAGACTGTATCGGGTTCTATCTCGCCGTGAGTCGTTATCTGAGCGAGCGGGTGGAGGCTCACTCAATTGATCCCGATCACAACTGTAACGGTTTCGTTTTGGTATTGTACCAGTGTTCGGCTGACCTGGTGGACCGGTATTCCCCGGGTCTTCGGGATTTTGTCCGGGTAGAACGTTATACGGTGATCTGAAACGAAATTGCCAGCTGTCCTCATCCGAGGTGCCGGTCTCTTCAACGTTCATACGCTTTTTTTGTTGAGCGTCCTTTGTCGAACCGTCGTCCGATATCTTCGCTCACTTATTTTTCCCGAAAGGGGTGGGGAAAGGCAAGTCTTTGTACACGAGACAAAAGTATGATGTACTAACTGTAACTTCCGTTATTTTCTGTAACTCACTTGGGGTATTTTATCAATGTAACGGGAGAGGTATATGCAGGGTGTAATGTGTTTTCTAATGTTAACTTAATTATTACGTTTTCACTATTAGCTAACTGGATATTATTATGAATAAAGTAATATAAATTTATTATTAATTAAATATTATTATTAAACTCACCAATTCAGGAACCCTAACGGTAGATTTACTACTTAACTTTATTTTAATACTGTAGCTTTGTCTGAACAATGTAACTTAGTTTGAATAATGTAGTCTTATTATCTGTATATGCACTAACTGGAATCAACTCAATAGAATCACTTAATTATTAACAAAATAATTTGTTAAAGAATTGTAATTACTTTTGTAATTATTCTGTAATAAATTTTGGAATTGATTCTACTGTAATAGCGGTAGGACTGAATGTAGGAAGCTTGTATGGCACAAAGAACTTTGATAAATTTTGAATTATTAGCAGACATGTCTGAATCGCACTAATAGTCACTTTTAAATGAGCTGTGATCGATGACTTTTTCCGGGGGTCAATGTCGTCTTGAAATTTTTCTCCGCCACCACCTGTGTCGATATTCGATCATAGTTCGAGCGTCTTAACCAATTAGGACAGTTTTAGGGCCCAGTACTCACCCCTTGCTACCCCTTCCACCGATAAGAGTAGAGGGCTCAGCTACTTCCCCTGATAAGCGTTAAGTTGGTTCGCGCGCTTTTCGACGATGTTGTCACCACAGCTAGAAGAGTGGTATGGCTCGTGCCAACACTTGAGCTGTTGTTTACACTGTAGCATCTAAGCCTCAGCTTAAAACGAAGACATTCTTTCTTTTCTTTCTTCGGCTGAGAAATATTCGACAGCCAAAGTTAAATTCCTTAGAGGATTACCGAAATATGATACTTTATGAAGGCTCGATGAACTCACTTATTTTACGTTGAAAAAATTTTTGAGTAACTAAAATAGATATTTTATTTTCTTTTTCTCTGTACTGTTTTCTCGGAACTATAAAACTAACAAACTTAAGAAATAACGTTCACGTATTACAGAGGATAATATTTTACACAAACTTTGGATTAAACTTTATCTCTAACATTCTTCGAATAATTCACAATAACTTATAACTCAAATACCGCGAATAAAATTCTTGCAACAAAATTATGGATCTTAAGGTGTTGTTTCTCTCATTTCGCAAGCCCGTACGTTGGACGTCAATTTATAACGTGAATTTTTGAAGTCGATCCAGGTGTTCGATCGTTCCAGTGTTCAACGCTTTCAGACCTTGGCGTGAATCGCCAATTTATAATCGGATTTTTCTTGGGGGTTTACGGGAACTTACTTCTTACAAAAATTCAAAATTATACTTCGGTATCTTTCCGATTTTCGGTTTTGGGTATCAATAAAAATAGGGCGCCAGATAATTTTTATTCGCTAGGAATTATCAAACTAGCAAAATTCAAACTAAAACTTAAACATAAACGTAAACGTAACCAAAACTTAAGCGAAATTAGATTGAAACGGAATGCGACTCTTTTGAAAAAGCCCACTCGTTCTCTTTGGTCACCCCTAAATTTATTTAGGGCGCCACTGGATTTATAGACACAGTATCCAGAAACTGGACCAGAGCATGGAGTAAGGTCTACAGGGTCGTGAGAGATTGTTGGGAAGAAAACAGAAATCATCAAAGAAATTCATTTTTCAAGAAATTTTATTTAACCCACCCATCACAATAATATTCCCCTTACAATTAATTAACACTTAAAACTAAGTCCTATTCCCGTTTATAAGACGGTTTCCTATCAAAGCTCCTAATCCCGACGATACCCTCTTATGGAGCGACCATACCGCAGTTTCTATCATAATTACTTATTTCCGACGGTACCCTCTTATGGAGCGACCATACCGCGGTTTCTAATCGTTTTCCATATTTCCATAATTCCATATTTCCATAATTCCAGATTTCCCAATTTCCCATATTTCCATAATTCTAATAGTTTCATAATTCCATAATTTTACACACGCACCCACAATGTAATTATTATCATTCAAACACACTAATTAAAATTTCCATACTTTATTAATTATTTTCTAAGACTATTATTTACTTTTATTTTTCAAGTTAAATCTGATTAGTAAATTTTCTAAATCCAAATTAAATTTTCTCTTGAATAAATTTTCCATTCCTTCCTAATCCAAATTCCTACAACGATTAATTTCCTTTTTAAAATTCTTAACTAATTTACTGCCGTGGTCTTAATAATACAACAATAAATATTTAATACTAAGAGGTCTTCGTATCTCGTATTAATAGATTAAAATTTGACGACAGAGGTCTTAATCTGCCGACAAAATATTCGCTACGTCCTAGTATTCTACGGATTTATTTTATTTTTGTCGATTTTATTTTTGCCAAATTTTATTGTATAATTTTACTTAATTACTTTAATTAACTTCCTTAAAATTAATTTAGCTTCATTTTATTAATTGTTTTCTTCGAATTGAATTTTGCCGAATTTTGTAATTTATTTTATTTACTTCAATTGTTTCAATTTTGTCCAAATCATTTGTCAGAGTTAATTAATTAATTTATTTAGTTTTAATCTCCGAATTAAGAAATTAACAATTGATTTTATTTTATTCAATTTTAACTAAATTATTTTATTTGTCTCTGAATAACTGAGTTTATTTCATATTTGCTAAATTACTTTCTTTACTTTCTTTGTGTTGTATTAAACTTAGAATTTATTTGATTTTAATTTTGGGGATTATATTTTACTTTATAACGCCTTGAGATTTTTAGTCTCGACCTTGTATGTCCTTTACTTAGCGTTTTAGCTCGAAACAAGATGGCGGACCCTCTCCCAACTTTTGTTGAATTTTTCTTCAAGTGAAATTTACAACTGATTTATTTTCTACTTTTATCTAAATGATTTTAACAATTAATTTTAAAATTATTTTCTGATTCTAATTTTACTTTTGTTTCATTTCACACAATCAAAATTTACTCCAAACTATTTATGTTGATTTAACTAATTTTAACTTCTGATGATTTTACTAAAATATTTTACTGAAATTATTTCCATGATTTTAATTGACACAAAATTAACTGATTCTACTTAAGCTCAATTACCAGAGATCAAACTTTCACGTGACACCAAAATTATGAATTAACAAACTGAAATAATTCCTAGTAAGATTAATCCAGACTCTGCCGACGTGTTTAATTAATAACCCGAAATAATTCCTGGTATTATTAATTAAATATTTAGTTATTTTATTTCTGACTTGTTCTTAAATTTATTGTTAATTATATTCGGAATTTTTATCAGACTTTAGTTCAAGTAACGAGTACTTAATTATTGACTAAACCAATTGCTTAAATTTTGGCAAGATTAATTAAGTAAATTTTTATGAAAAACTAATGATTGTGTCCGAACGCGAAATGGCGATAACCTTCAGCCGACTTAAGGCCTGGCTGATGCCGCTTCACCGAGTATCTATTTAGACGTAATTATTGTACCTGGAGTTCCCTTGAGTTTTATTTTTCTCAAAATCCCTCGACGCTTTTACTCCCAGATTTTTCGTCTTTCCTTGATGTTCTCCTCGATGAGGTTCTATTGGCGGCACGGTCCTGAATCGCCACTTCGTAATTTAATTCTCAGGGAATATTTTATTCTGGAACACGAAATTGGTATCAGAATATATCTTCGATTAATTAAACTTAAGCGAGCTGGCATTGGGCCTAGCAAGCATTAAATTTAACTAAAATTTATCGCCTCGTTCTACAAGAAACAATAGAATAAAAATAATTACCTGAGTGAGATGTTTGCGATGTCGATTCTTCGATCGTTCGAACACAATAAAACTTACCAAAATTTGTTAGTTCGTTTCTTCTTGGCTCTGTCTTCCCCACTCTCTCTATCTCTCAGCGCCGGCGCTACCCTCTCGGGGACTTACTCACTAGCTTAAGACTATTGGCGCGAGTACTTCGGAGCACAGCGCCCTGGGGAATTGGTCGATAATTATAGCTTGGATCGAAGACCTTCTCCGGATAAAGAAGGTCCCGTGTACTCCGTTACAAGATACTTTTTGATCGCTAGAAATTATCAAACTAGCCAATACACGTAAACGTAATCGGAAACACAAAACTTAACAAAATATAGACCAAATAACCAAAGAACGGAAAGACAACGGGATACCTCGGGGTTGTTCATTGTGCTGGTTTGTGGAGAGAGGGGGTAATTCGAGTAGAGAGTGGATCCATGATTGCAATGAATTTATTCGCAACACCAAAATTTTATACTCAACAAAATCCTTATTCATTTAACCAAAATTTTATCTTAAATAACAAACTTAATATAACTATGACAAAATTATCGGAACGATATAACTAACAGTAAGAAACGCTATAGTCATGTTACAGACCCTTACTCTTGTAAAACTAACAAGGAAACTTAATAAATCTCAAAATAACAATCTCAAATAAATAAATGAATCTAAACAACTTGAACCATATTCTCAACTAAACCTGTCAACGTACTCTAGATTATTTACAACATAAAAGTATTCTGTAGAATCGGCTATCTAATGTCTCATAACCAAGAACTCGATTATTAATGCTGAATTTGATTTTTATAGAATTTTTTAACTGGAGCTTAGTTAGGGCACTTCCGCTGAAAATTCAAATTTTCGCCGGAAGTGCCCAATTAAACCTCCTGCTAAAAAATTCTATGAAAATAAAATCTATCGTCTTACCCCAAAATATCTTAGGAAAGGCCTAAACACAGCTGATTTCAAAAGCGGAACTGAAAATTCCAATTTTAAAAGGTCCATCAAGGAAGTTCCATTTTGGCATACCCTAATATGTATATATATATATATATATATATATATATATATATATATATATATATGTATATATATAAATATATACATATATAAGCTTTTGTACCTACTGTGTTTTCTGACTCAGCTCGGTGAGTCCTCGGTGATCAAGGATTCATGAAAAGTTTTTGTAAATTCCGACATAAGGACTGCTGCAATAGTTAGATTTCTATGAAATCTACTAAAAAACCGCAGACAGTGACCAGTTACCAGGCGTAGGCGTCTCGAGACGCAACATAGACTGGATTGAAGTAATGCTAACATCGTTCCGATCCAGTCATCTCCGTGCTATCTTCGGGAAAGGGGAGAAGATTTTTTTTTAGTCGGTAAAAATCCCACACTGTCAATGATAGCGGTGTCTTTGGAAGATTTTTTTTCGCTTCTCTATAAAAAAAAACACACACACACACACCCACAATTTGAAAAAGTACTTTTTTGCTCTGACTGATGATAACGCGGCGGCAAATGATCGTACAGGTTTTTTGATTACGTCAAATTAAAAGGCATTACATTTTTTTCAAGAGTTTCTTAGTGAAATAATGGAAGAACTTTTTGAAGTCTGTAGACCTCTTTTAAAATGAGAATAATTTGTGAAAATTTTTTTTTCGGTAATTTTCTTAGGATTTCTCCAGATCCGAACATTATAAGAATATTGTATGGTCACATATGAAAACTAGACACTTGGAGGTGCAATTTGCTTTTTTTCTTTGTTGTCCGATCATTTTTTCAGAGTTGCAGCTTGTTGTAAGTCACCCAAAAATTTAGAATTTTTTTTTAAATCCCTTAATTGTTGTGTCTAGTGTTGTGACGTCTGCTAATGTTCAAAATTCTTGCTTTTTTTTTGAATCATATGTATCTTATTTCATTTAGTTTACAATTTGTCATACTCGTGAAGTCTATAAGAGAAGTCTGGTCCAACTTTGCCACAATTTAATGACGTTTATACGAATCACATCATTGTATCGATATCTGTAAAAATTTAACGACTCATTTTTCTAACTTTTAAATTTGCAATACGGTGACATCATCATCACGTTTTTTGCTTGAAGGCGAGAAAGCAAGACCTACAGGGTGATTCAGAATAACCTTCACAGCGGAAAACTATAGATAGAGAAGACGATTCTAAGAATAAAGTTCCTTAGTCGCTTTTCGATATTCTCAATAGTTTTTGAGTTATTCAAAATGTAAATTGACCAATCACAGACAAGCTTTAGGAATTAAAAAAAAATAAAAAGGAATAATAAATAAGTTTAGCACCACTGCCACAGCAGACTTCAAGTTAAACGATATTTATTTAATTTGAAAAGTTCGATTTCTCACAGAAAAAAAAACAAAACATGCAATTACAACCTAGAACGTATTTGTATATTTTTTTTTATCGTTTCCTTTTCACAGAAAACATTATCGACTTAAGATGATGCAAATATTAAAAATATAACTTCCGGAGAATTGACAAAATAAATTACGTGTTTTTAAATATATAAACTTTAACCAAGAATAAAAAAAATTTTTTAAACTTATAAAATTGTCTTACTGAAATAATAGCAATTTCAAACAGACAAAAATATAGATGTAGACAAAACATAAAATAATTATTGAAAAATCTCTGGTTTGCTTGCTCGGTCTCGCTCAGGACTTCGCTAAGCGCTTGATGTACGTCATAGCATATTTGCGAGACGGCCAGCGAGACGTCCAGCGAGATGTCGGGCGAGACGGTCAACGAAACATCTAGCGAGACAGCCAGCGAGACGTCCTGCAAAACAGCTTGCGAGATGTCCAGCGAGACATTTTCTGTGAAATGGAAACGATGAAAAAAATATACAAATATGTTCTAGGTTGTAATTGCATGTTTTATTTTTTGTTTGTGAGAAATCGAACTTTTCAAATTAAATAAATATCGTTTAACTTGAAGTCTGCTGTGGCAGTGGTGCTAAACTTATTTATTATTCTTTTTTATTTTTTTTTAATTCCTAATGCTTGTCTGTGATTGGTCAATTTACATTTTGAATAACTCAAAAACTATTGAGAATATCGAAAAGCGACTAAGGAACTCTATTCTCAGAATCGTCTCCTCTATCTACAGTTTTCCGCTGTGAAGGTCATTCTGAATCACCCTGTATAAGGTAAGAGTTCAAACTATGCATAGAATCATCAGGGATTGGAAATATCTTGAAAACGCGATGACGCTCGTTTTCGACAAAGTACCCTTGAGTTACCTTTCATATTTTTTACTTTATTTACCTATGAGTCCCATATAATCGCCGATGTACAATGCTAACAATATACAAACCGCCCGAAAATCATTTTCAGGCAGTTCGATTTAGACCACGATATTACTGGTTAGCTCCGCATCAATCAGCTCCAGGCGAATAATTCTCCAGAAGCACAAAAGACTGGGAAATATACGATTCAGTGCTTTGCTCGTGATTAGGCGGCACTTAGTAGCACTAACGTGGTAGATTCATCGGTTATTCGGTATATGCCATAGCTATATCCCAATTTTTCCTTCGTTTCATTAATTTTCCGCCATTGACTGTAACGGATACTTTTCGACTCATCTTACCCCTGGCTCAATTTAAGCTCGCCGGAGTCTACGATTCCAAAAAGGGTAATTTTCATATCAAACTTTCATTTATCGTCGTCGGTAAAATGACTCTCCCGTCGTACTTCTTAAAAATGCGTCGCTAACCTCCCTCCGTCGGCCCTCTAATGCCCAGCTCCTGACGGATGGCTAGTGCCGCTTCGCAGGCCCTATCCGCGATACCCTAAGGGAGAGTGAATATAATCCACCTCTCCCCTACCTACTCGGCTGTGGTTGCCACCTTTTGGCAGAAGGCCTCCAGGTGGAGAGTCGCTTTTACTCGTGGGTAGAAAAGTTCACTTACCTGTGGTAGTCCGCACCAGGTCGAGTGGACTCTCTCTTCAATTTCCTTGGCCAGAAGTCTCTAGACGAGAAAATTAAACCCGGAGAAGGTTGCTCAACGATGGAAAACTTTTGGGCTTTATCAACCCAAAAGTTTGTACTAAAAGCGAAAAGTATTGGCAAATTATCGCCACCTATCGCACGCTGTTAAACTTCAGGAAATTCCCGAAATATTATAAATTTAAATTGAATTCAAAATTAAATTCGCTCAATCAATTTATCAGATTACGACGGTTTTCATACGAATTACATTCCCATACAAATCCTTAACGAAACTTAGAAGAAAATAACATCTGTCCAAAATAATTATTATACCAAAATGATTTCCCATACTAATTTGTCTTGGGTCTTAGTAAAAATATTATTGATTAGATATTTCAAATCTATTCGAAATATTAAATTGATTTTTAATTTTAAATAAATTTAATTTTTTTTTCCTTTAGAAGAAAATTTTCACTTCGTTGATCCGGTTTTATCAACCCGATGGTTTTTACCGCGAGCGAACCAACAACGAAATTATCCGTCATCTATCGCGCGATGGCGAATTATTCCACATAACTTTTTACTTTTGAACGCAATTTCAATCAAACACAAAATAATATTAATTTTTATAATAATCGCCGTGATGATCGTCGTACGAATATAATTAATTAATAATCAGTAAGTAATAACAATCATAAACTGAAAAATTAAACTCATGACGAAAAATAACAACTTCAATACATCAATTGTTCTGGCATGAACAGTCGACGCGATCGCGGTAGCGATTGCTCGCGTTCGTCGATGAGTAGCGCGGTGTTGGCTCTCGCTGCCCGCGACAACCCTCCACCTCTTCGCGTATAATACTTCCCTCACATAGCATTAACTTTTTCCTCGTAAATTGTAAAGGGTATTATTTTCCGCCAAGGAAGCGTTGATTTGTCCCCGTAAGTCACGAAGTGTATTTTCTGCCGAAGGGCGTTAATTAGATTTAAGGATTCTTATCGCTAGAATCGCGAAATTCATTTAATAAAATTAATTCCGCTAAAAAACGTCGTTTATATTCAAATTCATTGTCTGAATTACTCCACTCCTTCGGAATATCCGAGGTATGGTGATTTGGTAGTGAACAATACCCAAAGGAAGTGAAAGTTCCATAAAACGTAGGCTACTATTCGAAGAGCAGACTTCCAGAGTAAGCGTACAAAATATTATTTCATAAACTTATCTTTCATATCTAACATTTATGTTCAGTTTTCTGACCATTTTTTTATTTACCATTTATATTTGTAAGCCTAAATTCGTATTTCACGAACTAATTTGTCTAAATAAATTCAAATAACGTAATGATATTCTTTTTACTTCAAATTAAGTTATATAATGAAATAAAAGAAGATCTCTATTACAAATAAGATATCAATTGAACAATAGAATAGGTTACTCTTGACCGAAGCCAGCAGGGATCCATCATCATTACTCTCTCTAAGGTAACACTTGGAGATAACGTTCGAGCTTGTGTACCGCAGCACACTCCAACGCAACTTTTAATTTAGCTCCCGAACGAACAAAGTGACAACGTTCAGATATGAAAGATTTCTATTCCATAGTCCTTTCGCCCATGACTCACTCTGTTCGAGACAGTGTATAATGATATTTTGAATTTCCCGCTAAGAAAATTGAAAATTTTAAAAAATCGGGAAGTCATTGGTTTCACCCCGATTTTCGAAAATCGAGTGCTCATCAGATCTTGACGTTTTGAGGTGCTAGAAAGCTTCCCTGAATGTTTTCGCGATGATGCCTGTGTGTGCGCGCGCGCGCGCGCGCGTGTGTGTGTGTATGTGTGTGTGTGTGTGTGTGTCGACACCATGCCGGTCAAAATCGGTTGATTCGTTGCTAAGTTATCATTGACGAAAGAAATCGAAAACAAGTGTTTTTTTTTCGAATTACACCGAAATTTCTGGTCTGATTAATTGGTGTTTGAAAATGTATCGTAGAATCTAAAAAACTGCGTCGGATGCCATAAACTGCGTAAAAGTCGGTTCATTCATTCAAAAATTGTTGCGCTTTGAAAATTCAATAAATCCTGTTTTATTAAACTTCAATCAGACTTTTGAGCTCGGAGGGTTCAAACTACATGAAAATTATATTTTTGAGCTGTTTGAGTTAAAAAACGTAATAAGCGCAATTTCGAGCGCTTAACTACGAAAGTAGCAAGAAGTTGCAGGGATGGCCTTTGGGGTCAACCGTTTTCCAAATTTTTTTTAAATTTTAAGACGTTAATGGGACACGATTTTAGATTTAAATTCAGTGGAACGCAATGCATAAAAATCATACTCCACCTGAATTCAAAATGCTTTTTTTTATCTCGATCATTTCTATTTTTCATGATTTATTGCAATTTTTTTGGGTTTTTTGCAATTTTTTTCAAACTTTGACAGCTCAACTGGCGGATTAACGTTCAGATTCAGATTCAATAAATTGAAATACACAAAAATTATACTTGATCCAGGTCCACAAAAATTTTTTCATCGCTGTAACTGTAGTTTTTCGCACTTTTTTGTATGCTACTGAAGATGTTGGAGGTCTACAGACAAAACTGACTTTAGATGGGAATTGAGCGCGTCAACATACATACGGACAGGTAAGTCTGAGCAAAAGAACAGACATATTTTTCTCGTGAGCCGGGGTAATTAGAATGTTACGTTCCCAAATTTGGGGTGTAATTAATTATTTATTTAATAATTTATTTTAATCTAGATTTTGACCTCATTAGGATGTCAATAGACTCCAGGAGAGTCATGTTACTGATTCCTCTGCGAAGAACTTTTTGTAATTTAATCCAATTTTTAATTCATAATATATACAGGGTGTCTCAGAAGTCGTGAGCCACCGGACAGGGTGTGGTAGAAAATTGGATTCTGAATAGAAAAGTCCTTTACCATTTTTCGATCAGACCCATAGAAAAATTACTACAAATTTATGAAAATAGACCAATGAAGAGCGCGGTTTAGCGGCAGAACGGTAGGCGCAAGAGCGAGCGAGTGGAAGCGCGACAGGCAATGAGTGCGCGCTCGCTTGCACACGTGTGATATCATTGCTCAGTTATAGCGGGATGCCCGCATGCAATAATAATGATCAATGATACTCCTGTAAATAAAAAAAAAATTAATATTAGAAAAATCATCCCATAGACAGCCCCATAAAATAAAAAATGTGCGATTTTTTGATAATTAAAACTCAAATTTTCGGTGTCACCGAAAAATGAAAAAAAAAAAGCCAACAGTCATATTCAATGATACCCCTGTAATTAAAAAAAAAAGAAAAGTTATAAAAGTACCCCATACACTCTGAGATACAGCCCCATAAAGCCAAAAATTTGCGATTATTTAATGATGAAATTCAAATGATCAGTGTGCACTTGAAGTTAAAAAAAAAAGCAATAAAAATAATCAGTGACACTACTGTAGACCAAAAAAATTAAAAAAATAAAAAACTACCCCATAGACAGGGAGATACAGCCCCGTAAAGCCGAAAATTCGCGATTATTTAATAATGAAATTCAAATGATCAGAGTGCACTTGAAGTGAAAAAAAAAAAAGCAATAAAAATAATCAGTGACACTACTGTAGGTGAAGAAAATTTTTAAAAATAAAAAACTACCCCATAGACAGGGAGATACAGTCCCATAAAGCCAAAAATTGTGCGATATTTCAATAATTAAAATAGAAATTTTCGACGACTACTCAAAATTTCAAATAAAAATCTAGGACTAATAGTTAACTATACCCATAACAATCAGAAAAAAATTAAAAATTACAAAAACCACCCCATAGACACTAAGATACAGCCTAATAAAGCCGAGTATTTCGGGATTATTTAACATAAAAATTAAAATATTCACAGTGCATTCGAAATAGAAAAAAAATACCAATCAAAATTATCAGTGGTACTTTTGACCATCAGACAAATTTAAAAAATTGTAAAAACACCCCATAGATACCGAAATACGACTTGATAACGCACAAAAATCGGGATTGCTTAGAAATTAAAATTCAAATTATTGGTGCCCATTGAAAATCAACAAAAGAAACCTTTTGTACTTATCGATTAAACTCCTGTGTATCGAAAAAAATTATTATTTAAAAAACCACCCCGCAAACTCCGAATTATGATCCCATTAAGCTGAAAATTTCTGATTTTTTAGTAATTAAAATGCTACTTCTCGGTGTCCGTTGAAAATAAATGAAAAGTATGAAAACTCATTTTCAGATATACTCTTGTAAGCAAAAAAAAAATAAGATTTGAAAAAACCACCCCATTAACGGCGAGATAGGACCCCATAAATCCGCTAATTTGTGATTTGTTAGTAATTGAAATTGAAATTCTTGGTGTCCATTTAACAACAACAAGAGAAACCTATTGTACTTTTAAATTACACCCTTAAAAACATAAAAAAACTTAACTCTTGAAAATCCACCGCATAGACACTAACAAACATCCAAATAAAGCCAACAATTCGCGATTTTTCAATAATTAAAATTCAAATTTTCATATGACACCGAAAATTTCGATATCAATCCACAAAAAATCGATAAATCGCGGCTTTATGGAGGCGTATCTTGGGGTCTATGGGGTGAATTCTTGAATTTTGATATTTTTATTTATTAAAAAGAGTAAATTGGAAAGTGGAATGAGTTTATGCTCTTTATTTTAAGTGGACACCGAGAATTTCAATTTAAGTCAATTAAAAATCGACAAATAGCGACTGTATGGGGATGTATCTCGGTGTCTGTGGGGTGGATTCTAAAATTTTGATTTATTATTTTATAACAGAGATAACATTAAAAAGTACAATAATTTTCTTTTACTTATTTTGAGTAGACACCGAGAATTTCAATTTAAATCAATGAAAAATCGAACAATTGTGGCATTGTGGGGTTGCCTCTCGGTGTTTATGGGGTGGATTCCAAAATTTTGATTTTTTAATTCATAAAAAAGGTTAAACTGGAAAGTAAGATAATTTTCTTTGAGTTATTCCGAGTTGACACCGAGAATTTCAACTTAACTTCACAAATAATGGAGAAATCGCAGCTTTATGGGGGTGTATCTCAGTGTCTATGGGGTGGATTCTTAAATTTTGATTTTTCAATTCTTTACAAAGGTTACATTGGAAAGTACGATAATTTTTTTTAAGTTATTTTCAGTGGACACCGAGAATTTCCATTTAAATCAATGAAAAATCGAAAAATCGCGGCTTTATAGGGTTGTCTCCTGATGTTTATAGGGTGGATTCCGAAATTTTCTTTTTTTAATTCATGACGAAGATTGAACTGGAAAGTGGGATAGTTTTCTTTGGCTTATTTTCAGTGGATACCGAAAATTTCAAATTAAATAAATGAAAAATTGACAAATCGCGGCTTTATGGGGGCGCATCTCAGTGTCTATGGGGTGGACTCCATAATTTTGATATTTTTATGTATGACTGACGTTAAATTGAATAGAAGGATTATTTTCTTTTTGTTATTTTCAGTGGACACCGAGAATTTCATTGAAAGTAAATTAAACATCGACTTATCGCCAGTTTATGGGGGTGTATCTCGGTGTTTATAGGGTGGATTCCATAATTTTGATATCTTTGTGTATGACCGAGGTTACATTAGATAGGAAGATTATTGTAATTCTGTTATTTTAAGTGGACACCGAGAATTTCAATTTACGTCAAATAAAAATCGACAAATCGCGAGTGTATGGGAGTGTATCTCGGTGTCTCTGGGGTGGTTCCTAAAATTTCGATTTTTTATTTCATAACAAAGATAACATCAAAAAGTACAATAATTTTCTTTGACTTATTTTGAGTGGACACCGAGAATTTCAATTTCAATCAATTAAAAATCAAAAAATCCCGGCTTTACGGGGTTGCCTCTCAATCTCTGTGGGGTGGATTTCATAATTTTAATATTTTTATGTATGACCAAGGTTGAATTGAAAAACAGGATTATTTTCTTTCTGTTATTTTTAGTGGACACCGAGAATTTCACTTGAAGTCAATAAAAAATCTAAAAATCGCGACTTCATGGGGATGTATCTCGGTGTCTATGGGGTGAATTTACGAATTTTGATTTTTTTATTTATGACAAAGGTAAAATTAGACAAGAGGATATTTTTCTTTGGCTTATTTTGAATGGACACCAAGAATTTCAATATCAATCCAAAAAAAAATCGAGCAATCCCGGTTTTATGGGGCCGTATCTCGGTGTCTATGGGGTGAATTCTCAAATTTTGATAATTTAATTAATAACTAAGGTTAAATCGAATAGTTAAATTATTTTCTTTGATTTATTTCAAGTTGACACCGAGGATTTCAAAATAAATTCATGAATAACCGACAAATCGCGGCTTTGTGGGGGTGTATCTCGCTGTACATAGGGTGAATCGATTGATTATGAATCTAGAAATATTCTGAAAAGTGTTTTCTATGATTTCTATAAGTTTTCTTCCTTAATCTCTAGTGGACACCAAGAATTAAATTTTAACAGTCGAATTTGTGGCAATTTAGTTGAGAAACGCCGTGTTTGGGGCTGTTACTCGGTGTCTATGGGGTTGATTGATCGATTAGGAGTTTAAAACTCTTTTGTAAGGTCTTATTTATGATTTCAAAGAGTTTTCTTCCTTAATCTCCAGTGGACACCGAGGAATGATTTTTTAAAAGTCAAATTGCTGTCAATTTAGACGAAAAACGATACCGTTTATGAGGCTGTTACTCGGTGTTCATAGGGTGGATTAATCGATTACGACTCGAAAAATTTTCTGTAGGGTGTACCCTATGATTTTTACGAGTGTTATTCCTTAATCGCCAGTGGACACTGAGAATTGAATTTGTAAATGTTAAATTGCTGTCAATTTAGACGGAAAACACCTTTTAGGGAGCAGTTACTCGGTGTCTATGGGGTGAATCTATCAATTATAGGTCTTAAAATCTTCTGTAGGGTGTACTCTATGATTTTTATGAGTTTTTTTCCTTAATCTTTAGTGGACACCGAGGAATGATTTTTGAAACGTCAAATTACTGTCAATTTAGACGAAAAAATCCTTTTATGAGGCTGTTGCTCGGTGTCCATGGGGTTGATTGATCGATTAGGAGTCTGGAAATTTTCTGTAGTGTGTACTTTATGATTTTCATGAGTTTTGTTCCTTAATCTTTAGTGGACACCGAGATTTGAATTTTGAACAGTCAACTTTCTGTCAATTTCATCAAAAAAAGCCTTTTATAGGGCTAGTGCTCGGTGTCCATGGGGTTGATTGATCGAATAGGAGTCTTCAAATTTTCTGTAGGGTGTACTCTATGATTTTAACAAGTTTTCATTCTTAATAGCCAGTGGACACTGAGGAATGATTTTTTAAAAGTCAAATTGCTGTCAATTTAGACGAAAAACAACACCTTTTATGAGGCTGTTACTCGGTGTCCATGGGGTTGATTATCGATTAGAGTCGAAAATCTCTGTAGGGTGTACTTATGATTTTTATAGTTTTCTTCTTAATCTCCAGTGGACACCGAAATTAATTTTTAAAGTCAAATTTGTGTCAATTTAGACGAGAAAACCGTTTTTGGGGCTGTTACTCGGTGTATGGGTTGATTGATCGAGTAGGGTCTTAAAATCTTTTGTAGGTTCTACTTCTGATTTATAAGTTTTAGTCCTTAATCTCCTGTGGACACCGAGAATGTGAATTTTAAAGTCGATTTCTTCAATTTCATCGAAAAAAGCTTTTATGGGCTGTACTCGGTATCCATGGGTTGATTGATCGAATAGGAGTGTTCAAATTTTTTAGATCTACTCTGATTTAAAAGTTTTCTTCCTTAATCTCATTGGACACCGAGGAATGATTTTTTAAAGTCAAATTGCTGTCAATTTAGACGAAAAACGCTTTTATGGGGCTGTTACTCGGTGTCTATGGGGTATCGATCAATAGGGTCTAAAATCTTTGTAGGTGTACTCTATGATTTCATGAGTTTTCGTCTTAATCTCTAGTGGCACCTAGAATTGAATTTTGAACAGTCGAGTTTCTGTCAATTAAGTCAAAAACGCCATTTATGGGGCTAGTGCTCGGTGTCCATAGGGTTGATTGATCGAATAGGAGTCTGAAATCTTCTGTAGGGTGTACTCTATGATTTTTACAAGTTTTTTCCTTAATCTCTATGGACATCGAGAATTCAATTTTTAAATGTTAAATTAGTGTCAATTTAGACGGAACACCCGTTTAGGGAGCTGTCACTCGGTGTTATGGGTGAATCGATCAATTGTGGGTCCGAAAGTCTTCTGTAGGTGTAGTCTATGATTTTCAGAGTTTTCTTCCTTAATATCCATCGGACACCGAGAATTAAATTTTTAACAGTCGAATTTCTGTTAATTTAGTTAAAAAAAAACGCCTTTTATAGGGCTGTTACTCGGTGTCCATGGGGTTGATTGATCGATTAGGAGTCTGCAAATTTTCTGTAGGGTCTACTTCATGATTTATATGGGTTTTTTTCCTTAATCTCCAGTGGACACCGAGAATAGAATTTTGTACAGTTGTCTTTTAGTCAATTTCGTCGCAGAACGCCTTTTATGGGGCTGTTACCCGGTGTCCATGGGGTCGATTGATCAATTAGGAGTCTGGAAATCTTCTGTAGGGTGTACTTCATAATTTTTATCCTTAATCTTCAGTGGTTACCGAGAATTGAATTTCTAACAGTCGAATCAGTGTCAATTCAGTCAAAGAATGCTTTTTATAGGGCTGTTACTCGGGGAACGTGAGGTTGATTGATCGATTACGATTCGGAAAATCTTCTGTAGGTTGTACTCTATGATTTTTTGAAGTGTTTTTCCTTTATCTCCATTGGGCACCAAGAATTTAATTTTTAATAGTCGAATTTTTATCAATTTAGTCAAAAAACGCCTCTTATGGGGCCGTTTTTCGGTGGCTTTATAATTTATAACAAAGGTTGAATCGGACAGTTGGATAATTATTTTCGAGTTATTTTGAGTGGTCACTGAGAATTTTAATTTAAATCAATAAAAAATTGCGACTTTATGGGAATGTATGTCGGTGTCTATGGGTGGATTCTAAAATTTTGATTTTTTATTTTATAAAAGAGATAAACTTTAAAAGTACAATAATATTCCTAGACTTATTTCGAGTGGACACCGAGAATTTCAATTTTAATCAATGAAAAATCGAGAAATCGCGGTTTTCTGGGGTTGCATCTCGGTGTCTGTGGGATAGATTGTAAAATTTCGATTTTTTTATTCAGTAAAAAGCGTAAACTGTAGAGGGGAATGAGTTTATGCCCTTTACTTTGAGTGTAAACCAAGAATTTTAAATTAATATCACGAAAAATCCAGAAATTGCGGATTTATGGGGGTGAATCTCGGTGTCTATGGGGTGTATTCTCAAATTTAGATTTTTCATTTTATGAAAAAGGTTGAATAGTAAAGTAGGATAATTCTGTTTAACTAATTTTGAGTGGACACCGAGAATTTAAAATTGAATTCACGAAAATTCGAGAAATCGCGACTTTGTGGGGCTGTATCTTTGTGTCCAGAGGTCGAATTTGTTATCAGACCCGAAACTAACCGATGCATGCTACCGCTTGTTTGAAGTTGGTAACTTTCGAAATAGTAACTTCCTGACTTTAAAGAATTTTAAATTACATTCGCGGGAAGTTAAATATTTACGCACGACCTTTGGACCTGAAAAAAATTTTTAAATCTGTAATTGCTTTATATGAACATCTTAAACCACTCTTGTCATAAAAAATCCGCGAATTTGCGGCGAAGATATTTAATAAATTCTTTCAAATTCCTGTTGTTTTTATTACTTTAATTTTCGAGCAATGTCTGTGCAGCTTTTGCATATTATTTTTGCTCTCTTTCTACCGACAGCGGCTCGATTTTGTTTATTGCTTTCCATTGTTTTTTACATTTTCTAAACAAAATATCGTCGACTGTCAGTCTTAATGAATTATTTGTTTTGACCACATCGTAATGGATAATTATTCTAATGCGGATTACGTCGAGATGCTCATCCTTTACGGTGAGTGCCAACGCAACGCTCGTTTGACCTGTCGCGTGTACCGCGAGCGATTCCCCGATCGACAACGTTTCCCGACACACGGCCTAATAACTCGGCTCGTAAACTTGTTGAACAAAACTCGGCTCTGAACACTTGTTGAAATGAGCTCACTGAACCGGAATCGACCGGAACAAAAATAATGAAATTAATAAATAAATAAATAAATTTCTTAGTACCTGAATATCTACCTCGATATTCACGTGACTTATTTCGAATAACTTATCCTACTATCGAATTTGGCCTTTGTCAAGAAATGAAAACATCAAATTTGAAATTCCACCTCATCGACACCGAGTTACAGTCCCATAAAAAGCGTTGTTTGACTTAATTGATAGAAACTCGACTGTTCAAAATTCAATTCTCGATGCTCACACATGGAAATAACAGAGACACCTACAGAAGATTTCCAAACCCACAATCTATCGATTTACTGCATTGATACCGAGTAACAGCCCCATAAAAAGCGTTTTTCGTCTAAATTGACAGCAATTTGAATTTTAAAAAATCATTCCTCGGTGTCCAATGCAGATTCAGGAAGAAAACTTGTTTAAATCACAGAGTAGATCTTAAATAAAATTTGAACACTCCTATTCGATCAATCAACCCCATGGATACCGAGTACAAGCCCCATAAAAAGCTTTTTTCGATGAAATTGAAAGAAAATCGACTATTTAAAATTCACATCTCGGTGTCCACAGGAGATTAAGGACTAAAACTTATTGAAATCAGAAAGTAGAACCTACAAAAGATTTTAAGAACCCTACTCGATCAATCAACCCAATAAACACCGAGTAACAGCCCAAAAACGGTGTTTCTCGTAAATTGACACAAATTCGACTGTTAAAAATTTAATTTTCGGTGTCCAGTGGAGATTAAGTAAGAAAACTTATAAAAATCATGAAGTCGACCCTACACGAAATTAACAGACTCCTAATCGATCAATCAACCCCATGGACACCGAGTAACAGCCTCATAAAAGGTGTTGTTTTTCGTCTAAATTGACAGCAATTTGACTTTTAAAAAATCATTCCTCAGTGTCCACTGGCTATTAAGAATGAAAACTTGTTAAAATCATAGAGTACACCCTACAGAAAATTTGAAGACTCCTATTCGATCAATCAACCCCATGGACACCGAGCACTAGCCCTATAAAAGGCTTTTTTTGATGAAATTGACAGAAAGTTGACTGTTCAAAATTCAAATCTCGGTGTCCACTAAAGATTAAGGAACAAAACTCATGAAAATCATAAAGTACACACTACAGAAAATTTCCAGACTCCTAATCGATCAATCAACCCCATGGACACCGAGCAACAGCCTCATAAAAGGATTTTTTCGTCTAAATTGACAGTAATTTGACGTTTCAAAAATCATTCCTCGGTGTCCACTAAAGATTAAGGAAAAAAACTCATAAAAATCATAGAGTACACCCTACAGAAGATTTTAAGACCTATAATTGATAGATTCACCCCATAGACACCGAGTAACTGCTCCCTAAAAGGTGTTTTCCGTCTAAATTGACAGCAATTTAACATTTACAAATTCAATTCTCAGTGTCCACTGGCGATTAAGGAATAACACTCGTAAAAATCATAGGGTACACCCTACAGAAAATTTTTCGAGTCGTAATCGATTAATCCACCCTATGAACACCGAGTAACAGCCTCATAAACGGTATCGTTTTTCGTCTAAATTGACAGCAATTTGACTTTTAAAAAATCATTCCTCGGTGTCCACTGGAGATTAAGGAAGAAAACTCTTTGAAATCATAAATAAGACCTTACAAAAGAGTTTTAAACTCCTAATCGATCAATCAACCCCATAGACACCGAGTAACAGCCCCAAACACGGCGTTTCTCAACTAAATTGCCACAAATTCGACTGTTAAAATTTAATTCTTGGTGTCCACTAGAGATTAAGGAAGAAAACTTATAGAAATCATAGAAAACACTTTTCAGAATATTTCTAGATTCATAATCAATCGATTCACCCTATGTACAGCGAGATACACCCCCACAAAGCCGCGATTTGTCGGTTATTCATGAATTTATTTTGAAATCCTCGGTGTCAACTTGAAATAAATCAAAGAAAATAATTTAACTATTCGATTTAACCTTAGTTATTAATTAAATTATCAAAATTTGAGAATTCACCCCATAGACACCGAGATACGGCCCCATAAAACCGGGATTGCTCGATTTTTTTTTGGATTGATATTGAAATTCTTGGTGTCCATTCAAAATAAGCCAAAGAAAAATATCCTCTTGTCTAATTTTACCTTTGTCATAAATAAAAAAATCAAAATTCGTAAATTCACCCCATAGACACCGAGATACATCCCCATGAAGTCGCGATTTTTAGATTTTTATTGACTTCAAGTGAAATTCTCGGTGTCCACTAAAAATAACAGAAAGAAAATAATCCTGTTTTTCAATTCAACCTTGGTCATACATAAAATCATTAAAATTATGAAATCCACCCCACAGAGATTGAGAGGCAACCCCGTAAAGCCGGGATTTTTTGATTTTTAATTGATTGAAATTGAAATTCTCGGTGTCCACTCAAAATAAGTCAAAGAAAATTATTGTACTTTTTGATGTTATCTTTGTTATGAAATAAAAAATCGAAATTTTAGGAACCACCCCAGAGACACCGAGATACACTCCCATACACTCGCGATTTGTCGATTTTTATTTGACGTAAATTGAAATTCTCGGTGTCCACTTAAAATAACAGAATTACAATAATCTTCCTATCTAATGTAACCTCGGTCATACACAAAGATATCAAAATTATGGAATCCACCCTATAAACACCGAGATACACCCCCATAAACTGGCGATAAGTCGATGTTTAATTTACTTTCAATGAAATTCTCGGTGTCCACTGAAAATAACAAAAAGAAAATAATCCTTCTATTCAATTTAACGTCAGTCATACATAAAAATATCAAAATTATGGAGTCCACCCCATAGACACTGAGATGCGCCCCCATAAAGCCGCGATTTGTCAATTTTTCATTTATTTAATTTGAAATTTTCGGTATCCACTGAAAATAAGCCAAAGAAAACTATCCACTTTCCAGTTCAATCTTCGTCATGAATTAAAAAAAGAAAATTTCGGAATCCACCCTATAAACATCAGGAGAAACCCTATAAAGCCGCGATTTTCGATTTTTCATTGATTTAAATGGAAATTCTCGGTGTCCACTGAAAATAACTTAAAAAAAATTATCGTACTTTCCAATGTAACCTTTGTAAAGAATTGAAAAATCAAAATTTAAGAATCCACCCCATAGACACTGAGATACACCCCCATAAAGCTGCGATTTCTCCATTATTTGTGAAGTTAAGTTGAAATTCTCGGTGTCCACTCAAAATTAGTTAAACAGAATTATCCTACTTTACTATTCAACCTTTTTCATAAAATGAAAAATCTAAATTTGAGAATACACCCCATAGACACCGAGATTCACCCCCATAAATCCGCAATTTCTGGATTTTTCGTGATATTAATTTAAATTCTTGGTTTACACTCAAAGTAAAGGGCATAAACTCATTCCCTCTACAGTTTACGCTTTTACTGAATAAAAAAATGAAATTTTACAATCTATCCCACAGACACCGAGATGCAACCCCAGAAAACCGCGATTTCTCGATTTTTCATTGATTAAAATTGAAATTCTCGGTGTCCACTCGAAATAAGTCTAGGAATATTATTGTACTTTTAAAGTTTATCTCTTTTATAAAATAAAAAATCAAAATTTTAGAATCCACCCATAGACACCGACATACATTCCCATAAAGTCGCAATTTTTTATTGATTTAAATTAAAATTCTCAGTGACCACTCAAAATAACTCGAAAATAATTATCCAACTGTCCGATTCAACCTTTGTTATAAATTATAAAGCCACCGAAAAACGGCCCCATAAGAGGCGTTTTTTGACTAAATTGATAAAAATTCGACTATTAAAAATTAAATTCTTGGTGCCCAATGGAGATAAAGGAAAAACACTTCAAAAAATCATAGAGTACAACCTACAGAAGATTTTCCGAATCGTAATCGATCAATCAACCTCACGTTCCCCGAGTAACAGCCCTATAAAAAGCATTCTTTGACTGAATTGACACTGATTCGACTGTTAGAAATTCAATTCTCGGTAACCACTGAAGATTAAGGATAAAAATTATGAAGTACACCCTACAGAAGATTTCCAGACTCCTAATTGATCAATCGACCCCATGGACACCGGGTAACAGCCCCATAAAAGGCGTTCTGCGACGAAATTGACTAAAAGACAACTGTACAAAATTCTATTCTCGGTGTCCACTGGGGATTAAGGAAAAAAAACCCATATAAATCATGAAGTAGACCCTACAGAAAATTTGCAGACTCCTAATCGATCAATCAACCCATGGACACCGAGTAACAGCCCTAAAAAGGCGTTTTTTTTTAACTAAATTAACAGAAATTCGACTGTTAAAAATTTAATTCTCGGTGTCCGATGGATATTAAGGAAGAAAACTCCTGAAAATCATAGACTACACGCTACAGAAGACTTTCGGACCCACAATTGATCGATTCACTCCATAAACACCGAGTGACAGCTCCCTAAACGGGTGTTCCGTCTAAATTGACACTAATTTAACATTTAAAAATTGAATTCTCGATGTCCAGTAGAGATTAAGGAAAAAATCTTGTAAAATCATAGAGTACACCCTACAGAAGAGTTTCAGACTCCTATTCGATCAATCAACCCTATGGACACCGAGCACTAGCCCCATAAATGGCGTTGTTTGACTTAATTGACAGAAACTCGACTGTTCAAAATTCAATTCTAGGTGCCACTAGAGATAAAAGACGAAAACTCATGGAAATCATAGAGTACACCCTACAGAAGATTGTTAGACCCATAATTGATCGATTTACCCCATAGACACCGAGTAACAGCCCCATAAAAGGCGTTTTTCGTCTAAATTGACAGCAATTTGAATTTTAAAAAATCATTCCTCGGTGTCCAATGCAGATTAGGAAGAAAACTTGTTTAAATCACAGAGTAGATCTTAAATAAAATTTGAACACTCCTATTCGATCAATCAACCCCATGGATACCGAGTACAAGCCCATAAAAGCTTTTTTCGATGAAATTGAAAGAAATCGACTTTCAAAATTCACATTCGGTGTCCACAGGAGATTAAGGACTAAAACTTATAAATCAGAAAGTAGAACCTACAAAAGATTTTAAGAACCCTACGATCAATCAACCCATAAACACCGAGTAACAGCCCCAAAAACGTGTTTCTCGACTAAATTGACACAAATTCGACTGTTAAAAATTTAATTTCGGTGTCCAGTGGAGATTAAGTAAGAAAACTTATAAAATCATGAGTCGACCCTACACAAATTTTCGATCCTAATCGATCAATCAACCCCATGGACACCGAGTAACAGCCTCATAAAAGGTGTTGTTTTTCGTCTAAATTGACAGCAATTTGACTTTTAAAAAATCATTCCTCAGTGTCCACTGGCTATTAAGAATGAAAACTTGTTAAAATCATAGAGTACACCCTACAGAAAATTTGAAGACTCCTATTCGATCAATCAACCCCATGGACACCGAGCACTAGCCCTATAAAAGGCTTTTTTTGATGAAATTGACAGAAAGTTGACTGTTCAAAATTCAATCTCGTGTCCACTAAAGATTAAGGAACAAAACTCATGAAAATCATAAAGTACACACTACAGAAAATTTCCAGACTCCTAATCGATCAATCAACCCCATGGACACCGAGCAACAGCCTCATAAAAGGATTTTTTCGTCTAAATTGACAGTAATTTGACGTTTCAAAAATCATTCCTCGGTGTCCACTAAAGATTAAGGAAAAAAACTCATAAAAATCATAGAGTACACCCTACAGAAGATTTTAAGACCTATAATTGATAGATTCACCCCATAGACACCGAGTAACTGCTCCTAAAAGGTGTTTTCCGTCTAAATTGACAGCAATTTAACATTTACAAATTCAATTCTCAGTGTCCACTGGCGATTAAGGAATAACACTCGTAAAAATCATAGGTACACCCTACAGAAAATTTTTCGAGTCGTAATCGATTAATCCACCCTATGAACACCGAGTAACAGCCTCATAAACGGTATCGTTTTTCGTCTAAATTGACAGCAATTTGACTTTTAAAAAATCATTCCTCGGTGTCCACTGGAGATTAAGGAAGAAAACTCTTTGAAATCATAAATAAGACCTTACAAAAGAGTTTTAAACTCCTAATCGATCAATCAACCCCATAGACACCGAGTAACAGCCCCAAACACGGCGTTTCTCAACTAAATTGCCACAAATTCGACTGTTAAAATTTAATTCTTGGTGTCCACTAGAGATTAAGGAAGAAAACTTATAGAAATCATAGAAAACACTTTTCAGAATATTTCTAGATTCATAATCAATCGATTCACCCTATGTACAGCGAGATACACCCCCACAAAGCCGCGATTTGTCGGTTATTCATGAATTTATTTTGAAATCCTCGGTGTCAACTTGAAATAAATCAAAGAAAATAATTTAACTATTCGATTTAACCTTAGTTATTAATTAAATTATCAAAATTTGAGAATTCACCCCATAGACACCGAGATACGGCCCCATAAAACCGGGATTGCTCGATTTTTTTTTGGATTGATATTGAAATTCTTGGTGTCCATTCAAAATAAGCCAAAGAAAAATATCCTCTTGTCTAATTTTACCTTTGTCATAAATAAAAAAATCAAAATTCGTAAATTCACCCCATAGACACCGAGATACATCCCATGAAGTCGCGATTTTTAGATTTTTTATTGACTTCAAGTGAAATTCTCGGTGTCCACTAAAAATAACAGAAAGAAAATAATCCTGTTTTTCAATTCAACCTTGGTCATACATAAAAATATTAAAATTATGAAATCCACCCCACAGAGATTGAGAGGCAACCCCGTAAAGCCGGGATTTTTTGATTTTTAATTGATTGAAATTGAAATTCTCGGTGTCCACTCAAAATAAGTCAAAGAAAATTATTGTACTTTTTGATGTTATCTTTGTTATGAAATAAAAAATCGAAATTTTAGGAACCACCCAGAGACACCGAGATACACTCCCATACACTCGCGATTTGTCGATTTTTATTTGACGTAAATTGAAATTCTCGGTGTCCACTTAAAATAACAGAATTACAATAATCTTCCTATCTAATGTAACCTCGGTCATACACAAAGATATCAAAATTATGGAATCCACCCTATAAACACCGAGATACACCCCCATAAACTGGCGATAAGTCGATGTTTAATTTACTTTCAATGAAATTCTCGGTGTCCACTGAAAATAACAAAAAGAAAATAATCCTTCTATTCAATTTAACGTCAGTCATACATAAAAATATCAAAATTATGGAGTCCACCCCATAGACACTGAGATGCGCCCCATAAAGCCGCGATTTGTCAATTTTTCATTTATTTAATTTGAAATTTTCGGTATCCACTGAAAATAAGCCAAAGAAAACTATCCCACTTTCCAGTTCAATCTTCGTCATGAATTAAAAAAAGAAAATTTCGGAATCCACCCTATAAACATCAGGAGACAACCCTATAAAGCCGCGATTTTTCGATTTTTCATTGATTTAAATGGAAATTCTCGGTGTCCACTGAAAATAACTTAAAAAAAATTATCGTACTTTCCAATGTAACCTTTGTAAAGAATTGAAAAATCAAAATTTAAGAATCCACCCCATAGACACTGAGATACACCCCCATAAAGCTGCGATTTCTCCATTATTTGTGAAGTTAAGTTGAAATTCTCGGTGTCAACTCGGAATAACTCAAAGAAAATTATCTTACTTTCCAGTTTAACCTTTTTTATGAATTAAAAAATCAAAATTTTGGAATCCACCCCATAAACACCGAGAGGCAACCCCACAATGCCACAATTGTTCGATTTTTCATTGATTTAAATTGAAATTCTCGGTGTCTACTCAAAATAAGTAAAAGAAAATTATTGTACTTTTTAATGTTATCTCTGTTATAAAATAATAAATCAAAATTTTAGAATCCACCCCACAGACACCGAGATACATCCCCATACAGTCGCTATTTGTCGATTTTTAATTGACTTAAATTGAAATTCTCGGTGTCCACTTAAAATAAAGAGCATAAACTCATTCCACTTTCCAATTTACTCTTTTTAATAAATAAAAATATCAAAATTCAAGAATTCACCCCATAGACCCCAAGATACGCCTCCATAAAGCCGCGATTTATCGATTTTTTGTGGATTGATATCGAAATTTTCGGTGTCATATGAAAATTTGAATTTTAATTATTGAAAAATCGCGAATTGTTGGCTTTATTTGGATGTTTGTTAGTGTCTATGCGGTGGATTTTCAAGAGTTAAGTTTTTTTATGTTTTTAAGGGTGTAATTTAAAAGTACAATAGGTTTCTCTTGTTGTTGTTAAATGGACACCAAGAATTTCAATTTCAATTACTAACAAATCACAAATTAGCGGATTTATGGGGTCCTATCTCGCCGTTAATGGGGTGGTTTTTTCAAATCTTATTTTTTTTTGCTTACAAGAGTATATCTGAAAATGAGTTTTCATACTTTTCATTTATTTTCAACGGACACCGAGAAGTAGCATTTTAATTACTAAAAAATCAGAAATTTTCAGCTTAATGGGATCATAATTCGGAGTTTGCGGGGTGGTTTTTTAAATAATAATTTTTTTCGATACACAGGAGTTTAATCGATAAGTACAAAAGGTTTCTTTTGTTGATTTTCAATGGGCACCAATAATTTGAATTTTAATTTCTAAGCAATCCCGATTTTTGTGCGTTATCAAGTCGTATTTCGGTATCTATGGGGTGTTTTTACAATTTTTTAAATTTGTCTGATGGTCAAAAGTACCACTGATAATTTTGATTGGTATTTTTTTTCTATTTCGAATGCACTGTGAATATTTTAATTTTTATGTTAAATAATCCA